>JAVQJF010119662.1:0-19559 GCA_036023855.1 Gadopsis marmoratus
CCCCCCCCCCCCCCCCCCCCCCCCCCCCCCCCCCCCCCACAGACGGCCGCAAAGACTGCTGACACCTGCACGGGAAACACCTCTATTTTTAGCACATCTCCTCAGAGAGCAAAGCAGAAGCATGAGCTGAATGATTTTGGCCGTGGAGAGTGGGAGTAAGGGGGGGGTTGGAAAAAATAAAAATAAAAATAGTTTTTATTTTTAGGTGTGCTGCATTCATACATTCATGAACCTATATGTGAAATATGCGAGTAGTTTACTGCCTTCAGCAAATCCCATCATTGCTTTTGTTGCCGCTTGGCTTATTTGCAAACAGCACACAAAACGTCTCGGCGTGGTAAAACTCTATCCGTTGTGGCAGGTTAAGGACACACGTGTGAAGCTACTGTGTGTGTGTGTTGGGGTATGTATATGCGTGCGTGTGTGTGTGTGTGTGTGTGTGTGTGAGCTGTCATGTGTGCCCACGTCCATGAGAGTGACAGACTCGGTGTGTTGCTCTGCTGTGAAATATCCTGAAATGGCTCGCCTTCTGGGGTTTGTGAAAGTATGAAGCAAAACGTGACTGTGCAGTCAGTGATTCATGACTGAATGGAGAGGACGGGGGAGAGGGGGAGATTTGAATCTTGAGGGATTTGAATGAAAGGGCAGGTGAAGGGAGAACGTGGGGGGAAGAAAAATAGGTAGACATAATGTAAAGGAGTGAGAGGAGAACAACACAAACTCTAATGAGACAGTGGAAGAAAGACAAACAAGAAAGAGTCAGTGAATCCCCGAGGCTACGTCTGTCACGTGCAGCGCTGTTCAACGTGTCAATTTCTGTGGCGCAAGTGTGGCTAAAAATAGAGGCCATACATATAAATAGACACAGGCCTATTTTTATTGAATGACCACGATATATTCATATCAATTATATAATCTGCCGCAATAAAAATGATTAGAAGATGATAAGATTTTCTTCTTCTGCATCCCACTACATAACAACTGGCGGCAGGTAAGATGTTTAACCCAAGGGGGACATTATATTATTTATTAATTATATAATTAAAAACAGGAGCAGCATCAGAGCAACAAACTTTGAAAATAAGCACGTCAAAACTTCACGAGTTATTAGTTGGTAAGTGATTCCATCTAAATGACATATATTAAAAATAACAGCTAGTTCACAATCAAAGAATAATAGAATTGTTGCTTTATACAATAGAGAATCTTTTTTGGAAACATTACCCCATTAATGTATAGCACCTGGATATGATCAGCTCTGTGTGAGTCACACTGAATGCACTTCTTTCATGGGTCAATGTGAAAGACGTAAAGAGAAGGGCACTGTGCACCATGCTGGAGGCATGGGCAGCAGATGATTCCCAAGGCTGCCTTAATGCAGGAAAAATACCAGCCAACGCAAAACCTCCTTCAATTAAACCACAAGTCATTGTCACAGTGATTTTCATGGCCCATTTTCTTCACTCGTCAGTTCACTATCCTCAAACATCACACCTCACTGCTTACAACATTCCCTTTAACGGGTGCAGAATTAACAAGTTTCCCGCTCCTTTGGAAGGTGCCTGGCTAGTTGTCTCCCCCTGTTTCCAGTCTTTGTGCTAAGCTAGGCTAACTGGCTGCTGGCTCCAGCTACATATTTACCAGAGTGGTATCGATCTTCTTATCTAACTTTCAGCAAGACAGCGAATATGCATACTTCCAAAATGTTGAACCAATGCTTTAAGTTTGCATGCTGTCCGTATGGAATAGAACTGATGCATTAAAACTGCAATATAATTTTGAATTGTATATGAAGGGGTCAGGGATGGACAGCTTTTGCAATATGTAATTAGTTTTGTTTTTTTGTTCCTTATATTTTTCCATTTTCATGTCTGAACTGTTTTTTTCTCACAGAGACATTTGAAAAACCCAGTACTCTCATATGTACTTAATAAAAAAAATATATTTGATGTTGCAATAAATTCTATACAAAAGTCATCTTCTTCCTGGGATTGGTATTCTGTGAAAACAGAATGCAAACACAGTGCGTCCTTTTTAAAAGGAATTTACAGCTTTTCATGGCATCTGAGAGAAGAGTTCTATCTAAATGTTACCTACCTGTTGAAATGCAGCTGTGATCTCTACTGTGTGGACAAGATGAGTAGGCCAGCTATAATGTCCTGGCCTGTGCCCTGCCCTTTAGTGCGGTTTTATCTCCGAGGGATTCAATGTTGTGAACGCAGTTGTGTGAAGCTACCACACCCATCTTTCACTGGTAGTGCATCCGCTACCTTCCCCAGGCAATAAGGAGGTGTCTGCTGTTCAGTGCTGGTCTGCCGTTCCTCCCTGGGCTTGCCCCGAGCCTGTTCCATCTGAAACGGTTCCGAGGTGTTTGTGTGTGTCTTTCTGGGCGTACACTGTGACACACACACATGCAATTTTCACTGTGTCATAGGGTGCAGTAGGGTGCTGCTGGCTCGATTCCCTCAGTAACAACTTGGAGGCTCTTAGTGACACATAAGGCACAAGTCTTCCTTGAAATACTGTGTGAGTGTCACTGTAGGCAACGCGTCTATCAGCTCTGTAGAGTCCATTCTATGTATAAAAGTCCTTGTTATTAATGACACCTAGTGGTGAACTTGTGCTCCTGGCCTTCATCCAAAGCAGTGACTGGAAGTGACACACACGAGACTGAACGTGATTTATAATCATATTTAGAATAATGTTACTATCTGTAATGTTCCTATGTTAATGCCAGGTGTAAACGCATGCAGGATGCATTGGGATTGGGGTGATCTCAGCCAGGCAATCCAGACAAATCTCCAACCGGCAAGTTGAAAGGTCACCTAACGCTGCTTAAGCCAGCCAGACACAAGCTACTAGCAGTATCTAGCAGGTCTCGCAAAAAGTGATTTAGAAATTACGTCACGACAGTCATTGAAACATGCTCAATAACAAAAGATTATTTAGTGGCATGGGCCAGACAGTCCAAGGTGCACTGGCTGACCCTCTGTGTCCAGCACAAGGCAAGGTGGAAAGACACATCTTCAGTCACGTGTCTTCATGTGATCTCCCCCGCAGGCTAAGAATGGCTCTGCAGAAATGTATTATTTGATATACAGAATAACCATTACTGTGCCTCTGACTCTGGATGAGCTCGCCAAAATGTTTTAGGAGAAACAAGTTTGCAGGACTGAAGAGAAATAGGGGTCAAAGAAAAGAAATAAGTGGTATCCAAACAAGAAGAAATAAAAGAGAGAAACTGAGTAGACATAAGCCCGGAGGAGGAGAAGGAAAGCGAGACAGAGAGAGAGAGAGATGGCAAAAGCCAGATATCCAAATCAGAAAGGAACGATATTCAGGCACTGAATGTGCAGTGGCAGATTTTCAGAAAACACAGCTTAGAGTATATACTTACAACAATGTATACAATATATAACAGGTTATATAACAACAACTAACACCTATTTTTGGATAGTAGGTAGTAAATCAAAAAATAAATCTAACAAAGAATCACATTTTAAAATGTATTGATTTAATAAAATACAGTAAACATGACAAACTGTAAGCCTGCTGGTATTTCTCATTTCATTTGACCAACTCAAGAGAATCAGCATCAGGAGTGACAACCATCCTCTCTAGAAGAGAGAGAGCGTGCGCCGAAGAAAGACAGACCACCGTCTGTGCTCACTGTCCCTGTAATTTGCAACCATCTCACTCTGTTTTATGCAGACGTCTGTACACTTAAAGAGCATACTGGTTCCTGCTCTTTCCAAAGCTGTAAGTAAAACCTGGAAAGCAGACAGAAGAGAAAGACTTGAGGCGATAGTTAATTAAGTCACATATTATGATTTATGAAGCGTCACTTTGTGGTTACTGACGGGTGACTCCTGGAGGTTTCAAACTGTAGTCCCAGTTTTAATTATGTGACCAGTGAGGTTTTACAGTTTTTAATTTTTCATGTGCAGTTCTATAATGCATGTTGTACTTTGACCTCTGCCGAGTACTTTTTGTTTGGAAGAGGAGGACTTCATACTTCATTCGTGCATGAATGTTTCAAACACAGAAAGTCCAAAAGCACACAATGCTCCAAAAAAATGTCTGTTCCTTTATCAACCAGATACTCCACTTAGTGAGAATCACTTAAAAAAGGAAATAGTCACAATTTTCCGCTTTATCTTCACATACTCTATGTATCTTCGATTTCCTTAGATCTCTTCTTCCATACTGTTCAGTTCAGTTGTGTTACTCGTGGCTTTTAGCTGGTAGTCTTGGGGGGCATGACCCAGGTCTCTAATTTTGGGCTGCAATATAAGTCTCATCAGACTCAGACTCCAGTTGAACTGCAAAATGGAGTCACTAATAGTTTTCTAATGACAGGATGTGTCGGTTCAACAAAAGACCTCTCTTGGATGATACCTTCTGGCAACTTCTGTGCTCCTTGTCTTCTCTTCATCTCATTTTAGGGAATTGCCAAATTCTTCAAGATGGTTACCCTTGATTAATTTCTTTCTCACTGGCTGAAGAACAGAGAAGCAAGGAGGCAAGGAAGCATAGTCTGCTATACATAGAACCTGATATTTGACTCCATATAAAAAAGGTGATTGAGGGCCAAAATAAGTGAAAATGAATCAACATGTTTATAACCTATATGAGCAACTGTAGGCAGAGATTAGATCAGCCAAGACTAAACAGTTTGACTATAATTACAGCATGAAATTTGTTTTGTGTTGCGAAATACACAGCACCTGCTACTTTATAGTTGCCAAGCTTTAGTGTGCCGAGAGGACTGGTTGGAAGGAACCCCTGCAGAACATGTGACTGTGAATCTATTTGTTGAACAAATGAATGGCTGTGTGTGCCCTCATTTAGTGCGTTCCCACTCAGGTCAAAAAAAAAAAAAAAAAATCAACATGAACTGATGCAGTCTCTGCAAGAAGCCGCCCAGATGTAGGAGGCCCAGGCAGCTGTTACAGCAGCAGGTACTGCTTCAAGCCACGCAAACGGTGGAATTGGAAGGAAATGTAAGAGTAGGCTCAAGACCTTCCTCTTTGATAAAGCTCAGAGTAGAGTTGACTGAGGTGAGCCCTGAGACCCCTGTCGTTATGCAGCTATGGGCCTAGACGACCGGGAGACTTCCCAAGAGGCACTGAGCTCCTCTCTCCTCGTCTCCCTCTCCAGCTGTACGCACTCTTATCCCATTAATACTTGTTACTGACTCCCATGTTCCTGCTGTTATTTTTATTGATCTTATTAGTCTTACTTACTGTTATTACATTGCTACTAGTATTATTTTTATTAACATCAATACCATTACTACTATTTCTTTACATCTCTATGTGGAACTGTAGTCTTCTCGTCACCCCCCCGGTCGAGACAGATGACTGCCCACTCAGATTCCGGTTCTGCTCAAGGTTTCTGCCTGTTAAAAGGGAGTATTTCCTTGCCACTGTCGCCTAGTGTTGCTCACGGTGGGAATTGTTGGGTCTCTGTAAATGAAGAGTCGGTCTAGACCTGCTCTATATGAAAGAGTGCCCTGAGATGATATGGCGCTGTATAAATAAAACTGAGTTGAATTGAATTCACCTCTCGGTCCTAACTGCCCTGCGATTGACTGGCGTCCAGTCCAGGGTGTTTCCCTGCCTCTCGCCCAATGATAGCTGGGATTGGCTCCAGCCCCCCCCTGCGACCCTTCGGGATAAGCAGTCTGGTTAATGAATGAATGAATATTCCTATTAAATCCCCATAGAATAAATTAAAAATTACTTTCTCGCCTCCAACTAGTCCAGAACGCTTCAGCTCGGCTTCTTACTGGGCCTAACAGACGACATCACATCACTCTGATCCTGCTTCTCTAAATTGGCTCCGTGTTCGATTCAGAATTGATTTTAAGATTTTACTGATCACTTATAAGGCACCAGGGAATGGCACCAAGCTGTACAGCAGAAACACTGACCCCATATGATCCAGTTCGCAGCCTCAGACCCTCAGCTGGGGCCTTCTGGTCGTCCAGAGTCGAGGCTTAAATCTAAAGGTGACCGAGCTTTTGCCATCAGGACCATCGACTCTGGACGACCTGCCTGAGGAGATCAGGCTGCAGAGTCAGTGACCTCTTTAAATCACTTCTTAAAACACATTTTATAGACTTGCTGTCATGTGATGTCGTCTTTATATCGTCATTATATCATGCTTATATTGTTTTACCATTGTCTTTTATGAGTTTTGATTCTTTTTATTTCTATTACTCTTTTTTTCCTCTTTTCCAGTTTTTGTTTTTTGTGTATCATTTGCTTTGTCTGTCAAAGCACTTTGTAAAACTCTGTTTTTAAAAGGTGCTATATAAATAAAGTTATTATTATTATGTGGGATGGTGTGTACAGTAAGTAGGTAGAAGTCAAGGTGCACTGGTAACTAAAGAAAACAGAATTTGATGACTGACTGAACTGCTCTTCGTAGGTATTCACTGTTGTTGGACGACAAAGACAAGCAGGAGAAGAAACGTCCATCATCAGCCACAAGATCCTCACCAGGTCCTACTATAAAGACGTTCTACTACGGAGGGTCTCCAAGCAGCAGCTTCAAGAACTTCACAGGGTGCATCGGCTATGCCTACATCAACAGGTAAATCACTCCTAGAGAAAGAGGGGATCCTACAGGGTATACTAGGCCAAACTGTCCTCTTCATATCGCTCCAGACCGCAACACAAAGAGACTTCTAACTGAGAATCTGGCTCTAGTTTGCTGCTTAGCATGGAGGCTTTACCCCGTCTTCCTCTATTACCCCTTTGCCACCAACATGGACTTGGTTCCCAGCTGGAACCAAAAAATAGCAGGTTTTCCTTGACCTGAAGTGGTGTGATGACTTCAATTCAATTCAGTTTTATTTCTATAGCCCTATATCATAACAGAGTTATCTCATGGCACTTGTTAATATAGAGCAGGTCTAGACCAACTCTATATGTATAGACCCAACAATTCCACCATGAGACATCAGTGGCTGTGTCCTATTGCACAGGTTGGAAAGAGAGGATGGAGAAGGCAACATTGGTCTCTGGTCTACTAACATACTACAGAACAAAAGCGAGCCGCTATCTTGCTCCTACTGTTTACTTCCATTATGTTATGATGACGCATCCTTGATTACAATGGTTCCACTCAAAACTGGTGGAAACTCTGGCTGCTTCCCTAAATAGCACCAAGGTTCCAAGAATCCTGAACGGAACCGGTTCAAGAACCACAGCTGATTAGGTGTAAAGAGGGCATCTGTTGGAAAATCAAGCTGTAAACTGAGGAGTTAAGGGCATGCAGTTTGTTGCTAGTGTGTGGAGAGCGTCTCTGCAGCTCTTTCCCTGTCTCACCTCCTGCATGTACATTTCTGTAGACAGGACCGGGACATTGAGCCTGAGGACTTCCAGCGGTACACAGAGAACATCCAGACCTCCCTGCAGGACTGTCCAGTCCAGCGCCCCCCTGCTGCTCTGCTGTCAAGGCACAGGGAACACACTTCTAGAGCCAAACAGACCCAATCACAGAAGGTAAACATTTTTTGATCTATCTTTTTTCATTTGGTAGCAAAGACCTGGGCCGCCCTGACATTCAGTTAATGCTCTCATAGGTTAGCAGGGAGACGTCCAACCTCCCTCTGGGCCTGATGGAACTGAAAAGTGATGACCAGGAGCCGTCAGAGCTGAACATCGAGCCCTGCTATCTCTCCTTGAGTCCCAGAGCAACCCACCAAGCCTTCCACTACGGCGGCATCGCCAACAGCAGGCAGCACTACACAGACCTCCCAGAATCCCTTTCTGAGAGGTATGGCAAGCAAACAACTCTTTAAGTAACCTCGGGGTCGAGTCTCTTCAAAAGCTCAATTGGGGTTTTTTTTGTGTCTGCATGCATTTCTAAACGCACCTGCCACCTCCCAGGTCCCACTTCTCCTTATCCCTGAAGACCCACTCATCCTTTGGCCTCGTCTTTTATTTATCCGATGGCCAAGAGGACAATTTTATGGCTCTCTTCCTGGCCCATGGGAAGCTCGTCTACACCTTCAACGTAGCAGGCCAAAGAGTCAACATCAGGAGTGAGGAGAAATACAACGACGGTGCATGGCACAATGTAAGTTCTGCCCATGTGTACGTATAGGTGGATGCATGTTTAGTTGTAGCAGGGTCAGCAATGTCTACTCTGACCTCCTCCTCTCTTCTCCTGCTGAAGGTTGTGTTTATACGTGATGCGAGTATGGGGCGGTTAATAATTGATGGGCTCACCGTGCTGGAAGACAGAGTTCAGGGAAGCAACGTCTCCTGGCACGTCAGCAGTCCCATCTATGTCGGAGGAGCTCCTCCAGGGAGAGCCCAAAAGAATATTCAGGTATGGGTCCAAGAGATTTAACATTGGAAACATACACAGCGTGGGTCATTTCAAACACATTTGAATAAAAAGCTTTGACCGGCTGGTGTCTTCCAAAACATGAACTACCATACCAGCAGACATCCAGCCCTGCTCAGACAGCAGGAAACCCCCGTTGTGACCCTCTGCCCTTTAAGCCCAACTGGAAGCCATACTCTGGGTTTTCTTTGATCGCTAAATGCTCCACTCCCTGTAATGTCTATTTAATCTTCTAATATCCATTTCCATGCGTGTGCTTTTAGAGAAACTCTGCACACAGCTTCACCGGCTGTTTGAAGAACATTCAGCTCGATGGGCAGTGGCTGTCCTCCGTGGCAGAGGCTTTCGGGGTCACGCCATGCTTCGAGGGACGCTCTGAGGCAGGAACATACTTCTCAGAGGAAGGAGGATATGTCATGATGGGTATATGTCTAATACTTTAAGCGAGTGGAAAACAAAAGGCGCTGGCTTCAAACTGAAACCAATAACTCCAAAGATTGCCAAGTGTTCAGTTTGTGCAATATCTTTCTTTCCAAACGTACATTTGGCAGGACCTGCAACTCTTTGAGAGCTGAACATCTGTTATATTACACGGCTCACAAAACTCACAAGCACTTCTGGTCCTTCACCTCCCCGTGTGCATGAAGAGAGTTTGGCTGGGTGAGGGAACATGATGCCCTCAGTGCAGGAGGTGAACTGAGCTGCAGCTGTTGAACGAGTCGAGTAATTTTACACGTGCATGCACCACAAAGAAACATCGATGATTTAATGCAGTAAAAAGGGTGAGCTCCAGATTGGATAAGGCACCCAGGACTCATTTCATCTTGTTTTCTCTGTTTCTCCCTAATCAGATGAAACATTTGACCTAGGCCTAAAGTTTGAGCTGGTGATGGAGGTGCGCCCTCGTGTGGCAGCTGGGGTGCTACTGCATGTGCGCGCTGCAGAGGGATACTTCACTATGTACATTCACCAAGGGGCAGTAAGTCAACTCATTGGTACAGTAACTCAGAAATACACATTGAGGTCAGGTGGTGTTAATCAAAAATTGCATCATCTGTTCAAAAGTATGGAGACATTATTGGTGTGTGTTTCCAGGTGGTGGTTCTTGTGAATGATGGTTCTCACGAGTTCTTCACAAAGGTGTCACCGAGACCGGGTCTGTGTGCTGGCAACTGGCACAGAATCACTGGTGAGACTTTCCTAGTTAACACTCAAAAACCAATAAAGGAAGTGATGAAAGAAAAATATCATAAAGGGTCAACAGTTGCTCAGATCTGATGTGTTTGTTAAACACTTCACACCACATGTTTAAGTCTGGTAAATATATGATTCCAGTCTGAACAGGACACAGAATATGTCACATATGTGATGCGCTCATCTGCCTGGACCAGTTACAGTGCACGGTGCAGTACAGTCACAGTGCTTTGGTTTCATTATGAAAAAGCCATTATTTATAGTTTGATTAGGGATTCTGTAGAGCTTTTTGGAATTTTTTAACTGATGCGTTCTGTCCTGCTTGATCGTAGTGATCCGGGACGCCAATGTTGTCCAGCTGGATGTGGACTCTGAGGTGAACCATGTGGTGGGACCTCTGAACCCCAGCGCCACAGATGCCAGGAAGCCAGTGTTCATCGGTGGAGCTCCAGGTGCGCCAGTAACACCTTTTGGATTTTCCCCAGTTGTGCTAACATGATTCCGTTTTAATCATGTGATCCACTCTTCCTACTCTCAGATCTTTTCCTCCCAGAGAGCAGCGCCACCAGGAAGGCCTACGTAGGCTGTATGAGGAACCTGACCATCAATAAGAGCCGAGTGAGCTTCAGCAAAGCTGTTCTGGTCAGTGGAGCCGTCAGCGTTGGAACCTGTCCGGCAGCATAACACTTCTGTCCACGCCAACACTTTCCCCAATACAGCACTGGCCAAACACCTTAAACTCTTTCTGTAACACATAACCATTAAGAGAAGTATTGTCATTGTTCTTTTCACTCTTTGTCAGAAGTGTGTTTTTGTCATTTATTGTTTTATATTAAAAATGTTTCATGCTAAGCAATTTGCCCAAATTTGAAAATCACCAGAAAAGAACAGATTTCAGTTTCGGAACCATCCCGAGGAGCCTACAGTGTTTCCATGATCCAGAAGCTCTTTACTTCACCTCCTTATAATGTTTTGCACAAGCTCAAGGTCAAAACTTAACTTTTTGTACGGTTTTATTTCTGATAAATAAAAGACATTTTACACCCATGTAAGCTTGATTTTTTTTTTCTTGTTTATCTTCAGATTATTAGAAGTCAGTATTGAAATGTTTTAGAAAATGATGAGTGAACGCACACTGTGTTTTGTCTTAAATGCAAAACACAACTAATTCAGACTTTTCCTTTCTGAATTGTGATGACAAATCAAATTATCTGTGGTTTCGTTGTTGATCTTGAATGTTGGTTACATTGTTGCTGCATCAGTGACACCTAAATTGAGCTTATAACACCCTAATGGAAAATTACTTATTCAGGTGGTTCATTTTAGCTGTAAAATGTATACTTATTATATTATTTGTTCTTTATTTTGCCTGTTGTTATAGACTGCTACTTGAGATAAATAAGAAACAACCAAAATGAGGATGAGAAAAAGAACTCTGAGAGGTTGGGTATGATACCTTTATCCGTCATACACAAAGCCAAAGTCAGTCACAGTCGAGTCAAAATATACTTTTACGACTAGTCAGAATCACTGGTCCTATACTGTAATGTGTAATCAAATGCAGACGTCATGTAGCATTAGTACACTGGTGATTTTTCTCATAATATATAGTTGACTGATTCAACAACAATATATTCTTCAGAGGATGTTTATCTGTATTACAACTCCTATTTATTTGCAGAGATAAAGAGATGAGTAAGCAGTATAGTGTAGCTCCTGGAGCAGCAGGATATACACGGCAGCTTACGTTACGTTTCTCACCTTTACCTCAGAAGACAAAAGAGCTTCACTTTAAAATACTGAATGATATATACCGTTCAGGTGAACTCCTTACACAAAGTTTCACCTTTGATCACAATAACTGCATTTTCTGTGATGAAGAAATAGAAACTTCTTCTGTCTTTATAGTTGTACACTGCTGTGATATCTATGATTGGCTAGAATCAAAAATTTAACAGAAATAAGATTACATTTGGGATTGTGACGGAGAATACGAAACCTGAACTTCTGCTGAACATGTTATTTATTTATATTATTTTAAATTATTTATCCATAAATGTAAATGTATTAAGACACAACCCCTTTTTATGTTTTTATAAAATAACTTAAACTATATTACAAATCACTAAAATATTAATTCTATTAATGGACACATTTTGTTGTAAAATGTCATTCTCAACAACAAAAACAAAGCCACGTGGTATTACGTCATCAGCACTCGACCAAACACAGCGGAGGCGCGACTCTGGAGACGCGTTCAAAAGTATTTTCAGGAAGTCGCTTTAATGGCCAGTTGTGGACAAATGTTAACATTAAATATGAGTTAGGTCCGCGTTACAACGGGGTCTGTGTGTTGCAGCTGCCATGACGCAGTCAGTTGTGGTCCAAGGTGAGTAAAACCCGAGTGCAGCTCATAGAGTTAACAGCTAACGCTAACAGCTAACAGCTAGCAGTCAGTCCCACTCTCAGCTGAACGGTCCTAACTTAAATACATCGTTTCAGCTTGTTGAGTTGCTTTGCGGCTGATTTACCTCATGAACCATTGTGGGATATTTTATCATAACCTCTTATACATTTTGATATATGTAACCGAAGCACCATGAGTGTTATTAAAGAGAGCACATTAAAACACAGTCTTGGACGTCAGGATCAGACTGAACACTAATGACAGGCAGAGAACGACAGCAATCCATCGTAAATCAGGGGCTCCACACTGGCCCAGACCAAGAAGCAGTGGTGTCTGCTAGGAAAGCTGAGCAGGGAGGCTGGAGGGATGGCATCACACGATTATTTATGGGGTGGTCAGAAATCTGCTGACAAAGTACAGGCACCTGCTGAAGGTCAACAGGAGGTCCCAACTCAAGGGACGGGGAGCAGTCGGAAATGTATAAAAGAAGAGGTTTTGTCCGTATTTGTTCAGTTGCTACATGAACCATCTCTCGTGTTTTGAACTTGCAGTAAGCTCTATTCACTTTGAAGTTCTGGGACTCCTTTGTTGAACTGTTGTCATTGAAGTGCGTTGCAAGGTCACGGTGCCGCTGTGGACAAGTGACGGCCCGGAGGATCGACTAGCCCGGTCCGTTTCCCTGACCCATGCTGACTAAACCTTTACCCTATGTTCTTCAGTTGGACAGTGTGGCAACCAGGTTGGCTGCAGGTTTTGGGATCTTGCTTTGCGAGAACATGCCCACGTCAATAAAGTAAGTAATTGGCTGCCTTCAAACACAGTCAGCCTCGCTGGCCTCTCACATTACATCAGCTTACTTTGTGTTTAAGGCCACAACAGCAGACATTTCACGTCACGGCAGGAAAAGCACAGGTGCAATTAATCGACAATATCGATGGATGCAATCAGTTTAATTTTTTTACTGGGACTCTTGAATGGAATGTAGGAATAACTAACTAATGTAATTATTACACCTGTGCTATTATACACCAGTAGTAGGACACACAGTTATATCATAGGCTAATATGGTTGTTTCGTGCATGAGATTAATTTCCTCTTTTATATTCACTCCCACACATCCAACAATTGTTTTCAATAACGTAATCACAATTTCCCAGAGCCCAAAGTGACGACATATTCACATTGCAGTCCAAAACCCAAACACTCTTAATTTACTGTCAGAGGTGACAAAGACGAGCAGGAAATCCTCACATTTAAGAAGCTGAAGAATGACTAAGATGCCTTTCAGATGAGCCATTCCTTGTTGTTCTCTAACTCATCTGGTGACATTTTTATCACCTACTATGACTTCTTGTTCCTTACATCTTGTGTTTTTCTCCTATTCAGAAAGGATTGTACGATGAGGCCCTCAGTAGTTTCTTCCGAAATGTGGACTCAAGGTAATCGAGCCCACTTTCATCCAGTAACTGCTACATGGACTGAGACGTGTGTATCCATACAGTGGTCCAAATATTTAATTCAGTTGTATTTATACAGTGCCATATCGTAACAAAGCTATCTCCGGGCAGCAGGTGGCCTCCAACCACAGATCCAGACTCTATAATAAATTATAATCTTTATCAAAGAGGAAAGTCTTCAGCCTGCTCTTAAATGTGAGGAGGGGGTCTGTCTCCCGAACACAAAATAATGATTCAGGTAACATCAGATTATTTCCTGGATCATGGCAAATGGTAGTAAAAAAGTAAATAAATCTTCTTGTGTTTTGTTCAGGTTGAGGTGTAAAATAATCAAAGAAAGACCTTTGAATGTCATCTTTTAAGCTAATGTGGACAAGAAGAACTGGGCAACTTCATGTGCTGGAATATGGAATGATAGGAGTGCCACAATGAAAAATAAATATGTAAATAAAAGAATAAAAGAATAAGACAATAAATGTGAAAAGAAGAAAATAAATGTTTATTATTTCCCCTTTTGCTTTTTCTATTTCCAAATTGTCTTTTCTATTTCCACATTTATTTTGAAACTTCTGTGTTGGAGGTGAAGCATCCTTTGATGTTGGGGCCATCCATCTGTCCAGCTCTCATTGGATAACTGATACAACTCCATGAGTCTGTTCCGCTCTCCTGAGAGGAAGGTGGCGGTAATGCACCTGGATGCCAACCGCCGTAAGACTAGATGAAGAAGAAGAAAAAAGCTCCACGCTCCACATTATATAAACTGTGTTTTTACACACCCTGCTGGCTGACTGCTTCCTGGACCAACCTGTGCTGCCATACCACAGCCCACCATGAGGTGAGCCATCTGCTGTGACAAGCTGGACATGGAGAAACATGGAGTCCACTCTAACCTTAACCCTTCTGTTCAGCGTTCCATGAACAGTGTCCTTGAACATGTCTGGTACCAGAGATAGACAGTTATTTTAGTTAGCTTCCGATCTCTAGTCTGTGAGCTGCAACCAGTTTTACTTTAGAGATGATAACACTGAGAGAATGAGACTAAATCCACATTACAAACAACATCTGAGGAGAAATGTGAAGTTCAGTGGAGAAAACAAACTGGATTTAAACAGTCGGGTTTGACTGAGTCCAGGTTAAAGTAAACTGACTCTGGTGTGCTTTCATTAGCTGCAGCACAAGTAGGTCAGCAACAACACAAAAGACACACACACACAGTCTCATACATACACATGAATTATTGAACAGTGCCCTGCAAAGATTCTTTCAGTACAATAGTCATCAGCACAATCTAGTGGCAATCAGAGGAAACTACACAAGGTTAAATCCTGTGTAACCACACAGACAAAAACTCAGAAGGTTCAAAGTTAACAACAAAACCCAAACATAAATACCCCAAAAGTATGTTTCCTAACAGATTTTCAGTTTTTAAAGTTTTGGTTCCAAATCACAACTAAACCTCTGATGGAGTGTTTGAATAAACTCTGTTTAAATACATTTTTACTTCACCTCAACATCATAGCTTCTTCTCCTCGTTTCCCTTCACTTCTTTTCTTCTTCTTCAGTTCAGTTCTTCACTCTTTTACTCTCATTTCTGCACCGAGTTAAGTCTCTCTGTCGGCTGCTGGACACACACACACACACACACACACACAATGAAAGCAAAAAGAGACAAACTCCCCCTCTGGGCTTACATCACAGTTCCTATAGCAACCAAAGAGAGGCTTCCAAATCCTGCCTCCCAAACGTACATACACACACACACATTCCTGTCGAGATCCATTCAGTTGGACCCAGAGAATGCTGCTCTTCTGCTGTGGGCCTCACAGTTCAATTCACTTGTATTTATCACAAAGTTCTCTCAGGACTCGTTCATACAGAGCAGGACCAGACCGACTCTTTATTACAGGCAGTAATAAATTACACACAAATGATATATTCCACATCTGAGATGTTCTGAAACCTGCCAGTTTACACCAACACAACAAGATGGTGTATAATTTCCATAACAACGTTTCAAAGCTTTCAGTATCTGGATCAAATCTGTAGCATCTTCAAACATGAATGAGGACAGTGAGACGGAGTTACTACATTTTGAAACGGTGAAAACTTAAAAACGAGAGGGTCGAGATGACCAGCTGACTTGTGTACAAGCTGATTGGCTGTTAAAAAAGGTGACGTGCCTTACGATCTCAAACCAGCCGCTGGCGATCTGACAAGCTGAGTTGCATGCGATTCAGCATTCAGGACGACGTCTTCACCCTGAACAGAGGACAGGCTCTGCTCTGGAACACACATCCAGCAGGACAGAGACTGAAGCCTCCTCAGGGGGGCAGCACAGAGCTGAAGGGGGTTAATCCAAGGATGAAAAACACTCCTTCACTTTCAGCCTTATCAACAGCAACAAAACCAAATGTGTTGGACGAGAAAATAGTGAGGGCAGCAGTTATATAAATATCAAACAAATACACTATGATGAACTAAAACACTGTTTACATATATCAAACTGAGCATTTGTGTGTAAAAGTAAAGTGACATGTTTACAGAGGTACAGCACATTGTGTAAGTTTCAGTCCATACAGTCAAGGTTGATATGGAGTTTTTGTGTTCCTGAGTCCAGATCCTGATGGTTTAGGTGTATAAACACAGGACATAGACAAAGACCGTAAACTCTTATTGAATCACTCAGCTATCATCATCTCTGCTGTCCATCCAGGACAAAGCGTTTCCTTCAGTCTCTCAGTGATCCAGAGAGTCTGAACATCCAGAGAAATTTGAACATCTGCCCAGCTGAGTCGAGTTATTCAATGAAGACATAACGAGGAGAGGGGTTGAAAACGGAAGAGGATCAGAGATGAGGGGAAAGTGTGGATGACAAAGAAAGAGAAGACAAAGACAGTTGAAAAGAGAACAGGGACTGTTGTGCACAGTCGGCCTGAACAGATGAGGAGAAACCAAAGAGAAGATGGATGAAGGGGATACAGCACTAAGGCAGTGCTGATGTACGCTGGACTTACAAGGAAACAATTGAGATAAGTGAAATAATCCAAAGACAAATTGTCTTACTGTTCATTGTGTTGAAATAAACCGGTTACGTTCATTGTACGGTACAACCTTGTCATACTTTATCGCACCCACACTTGCCCGACCGACTCTGTCAATCAATGATCCCGGTCTCCCGAGACGTCAAAATATATATATTATATATATATATATATATATATATATATTAGGGTTAGGCCAGACTCCCTCATCAGTAAGTGATCTGAAATATCTCTTTTCTTAATATTTCTGAGTATTTTATGCCTTTATTAGACAGCTGGCAGTAGCAAGAGGACAGGAAATGAGAAGAATGTGTAATGTTGATCTGGACCTGCTCGATATGAAAAAGCTCTGATAACTGTTGCGATGTGGATCTATATAAATAAAACTGAATTATGAACCAATCAGACTGCTCTGTCACCATGGTAACCAGGTCACAGATGACACAGCAAACAGCTGAAGACTGAGGTCAAAGTGTGAACAACGTAACATTCTGATGTCATAATCAAACTATGAGATGATCAATATCTCCTGATTGGTGAAACCTGTAAGTTCAGTGTTAAAGTGTTGTACTATTACAGCTTTATTCTCATGACAATACAACATGTGGAACTGTTATTACTCAAACTGAACGACATGCCAAGCATCATGGGTAATCACTGTCCTTATCACAGCAGGGAATGTTAATGTATCTCAGACAGCTCCCATATCTGACACCTCAGGAGATACAGAGACTGGAATAGCCTGAAGAGACAGACAGAGAGAGAGACAGCCTGGCCATAGAGACAGAGCGAGAGAGACAGGCAGAGATAAACAGCTGGATCATGTTCATAATGTCAAAGTGAAGAATTCCCAAAAGTAAAACACGCAGAGAGATAATCAACATACATCCTGTCAATAATAAAACTCCTTCACTGGACAGAGGATTTCAATCAGCCTAGGATTTAAGCCAATAAAATATCCTGTGAGAACAGAGACTCAGGGACCATAATCTGGCTAAACCGGTGTCCTTGAGTTTGCTTCCTTGAATTCAAACAGAAAATACCAAAAGACAGACACATTCTGTCCCTGCAGGTTCAGGCTCCTGCAGGTCTGAGTCCATCTCCCTTTGAGAAAGACCATTAAGTGGACTTTGACTAACACTCGGCTCTGGTTCAGAATGGTTTAGTTTCTTCTGGAAGCTTCTTATCTTGTGTGTCTTATCTTCTCTTTAAGGGTTTCTATTCCAGTTTTCTTCCATCTTTGGTCAGATGCTCTCTCTCTCTCTCTCTCATTCTCTTCTGACTTGCTCGCCCAACCAACAGCTGCTATAAAATGCTCGACACCACCGTCTCCGTCCATCCTCTCTGCAGAATGGCTCCAAAGAAAGTAGAACCCAAGAAGATGGAGGTGAAGAAGGTGGAAGCTAAGAAGGAGGAGCCTCCTCCACCTCCCAAACCTGCAGAGCCAGAGTCCAAACCTCCTGAGGTGGACCTGAAGAGCATTGTAGTGGAGTTCACCCCAGATCAGATCGAAGAGTTCAGAGATGCCTTTACACTGTTCGATGAGACCCCCACAGGTGAAATGAAGATCACCTTTGCTCAGTGTGGAGACGTCATGCGAGCGCTCGGCCACAACCCCACCAACGAGGAGGTGCTGAAGGTTCTTGGGAGGCCGAAAGCAGAGGAGCTGCATGTCAAGCTGCTGGACTTTGATAGCTTCCTGCCCATGCTGCAGCACGTGTCACGCTCCAAGGAGCAGGGCACCTTCGAGGACTTTGTGGAGGGTCTGAGGGTGTTTGACAAGGAGGGTAACGGCACGGTGATGGGAGCAGAGCTCCGCCACGTCCTCTCCACGCTGGGAGAGAAGATGACGGAGGACGAGGTGGACCGGCTGATGATGGGACAGGAGGACGCCAATGGACACATCAACTACACTGAGTTCGTCAAACACATCTTGGCTGGGTAGAAACTCTGACAGGTTCTTCTTCTTCTGATGGACTGAGGTTCTGTCAGTCTCTGCTGGATTACATGTATGTTTCCACTCTGTGTCTCCCTAATAAAGCATCTGCAGCAGTTCTCAGTGTTTGTCCTTCAAAAACAGAGTCTCTTTGTGAAAAGTTAATTATTAGTCAAAAGCACTCTGGATTAACTGATCACATTTCTGTTTGCTTCTGATCCAGAGAATTTACACGTCTGAATAACTCAGCAGCTTTTATTTGGTCTGATATCTAATATGCATCTTCAGTGTCCGTTATTTATCCCTCCTCAGATTAAACTGTTTTTCATCACACACAAGAAGAGTTCTAGTTCATTATCATTGATGAAGAGGATAAACAGGTGCAGGTGGATGAATGAACAAACTGTCTAACTGAAACAGTGCTAGCTCAGAGTTCACCAGCAGAGGGCGCCCTGAGCCCACAACAGCTCATCAAAATGTGAGGATGAACAGTTCATGGCTGAAAAGAAGCTAACACATTGAATAACAGGTTAATGATATCATTTTAAAACCTCTCACAGTGTCAGTCAAGATCAATGTCTCATCTCGTAGTGAAACACTATCATCACGTTTACGAAGACAATCTCACTGATGGAAACAATGACGTCTGCACTCAACAGAAACTATCCTAAACCTGGTTAAGAGATCAGATATTCTTCATGAATTAAAGAAACAAAATAAATTGATACTGCTGCCACTGACAGAGTGATTGATCAGGTCAGATTTCAATTTTCTTACTGTACACGAGGCAGCTGGTTTCAGAGGCCACAGAAAACATCAGTTAACGTTGTTGCTGCTGTATTTCTTTTTTTTAACTCAATGTTTTCTTTTTATTGAACACATATAACACGAATTACATAAAACTATGAGACACTGTTAGAAAAATGTGCATAAGTTTAACCATGATTGCTGTGTGTGTGCATGTATTTGATAGAATACTGCTTATTGCTTCTCCAGACATGGAGAAGCAGAAACATGACGAACTGTTGTCGTAGCTCTGTTATGCAAAGATAATGGTGAAGCAAGGCCACAGTCAGGGTGATTGCATGTCTAACCATCAAAGAATGTCACATGAGAATCTGAAGGATGGGTCTGGCCCACTATATAATATGAGTGTGTAG
>JAVQJF010119670.1:0-72907 GCA_036023855.1 Gadopsis marmoratus
CCTTCTGGTCGTCCAGAGTCGAAGCTTAAATCTAAAGGTGACCGAGCTTTTGCCATCAGGACCCTCGACTCTGGATCGACCTGCCTGAGGAGATCAGGCTGCAGAGTCAGACTTTGTAAACTCTTTTTAAAAGGTGATATTATAAATCCGTGACTCGAGACTGACTTAAGTCCATGTTATGTAACTTAAGTCGACCACTCTAGTATGATTGATGTATTTGTTCCAGGTCTGGAGGCAGTGCTAACCTTGCGGACATAGTTGTGGTCCGGGTGGTACTTCGGGGGCATCAGCAGCAGGATTAGTCGCTCTGTGAGCTGGATCCCGTTCAGCGACATCACACCCATGTAGAGGAAGATCCCAAACAGCACGGCCAGAGGGATCTGACGCAAAACCTCCCCGATCACGATGGACAGACCTGAGAGGACGGGCAATCACCAGATCAGAAGAAGTAGTAAATATAGTAAAAGTAGCAGTAACGGTTGTAGTAGTACTCTACAGTGACAGCCGTACCCACTAAAACAGCCACCAAGAAGCCCGTCACCCTCTGTTCCTTAACCTCCTGGATGCGGGGCTTGTCTCCAGGGGCGACGGCTTTGCTCATGACAGTGAGGGCGTTGGTGTGGGTGACAGAGCGAACTGTGGCGGCTGATAACCAGGGCAAACCAAACAGCGCTGAGACTCCACCCACCACCACGATGATGAGGAGGTCCAGGTGAAAACCAGTTCCCTTCACCAGCATCCTCTCTTTCTTACTGACAATCAGCCTGACAAACCGACGCAGAAAAAATAACATTGATAATATTTGGTTATTATAGATCAGAAAATAAAAAAACAACATAGAACAAATACAAAGAAAAGAAGAAAGTGTAATACGCTGTGATCTGGGACTCCATGAAGATGAGGATGAAGACGAGGATGGCCGGCAGGATGCTGGCGGCCATCATCCAAACAGGAAACTGCCCGTCCGACCCCAGAGGAGAAATCAGCCAACCACGCTTCTCCGGACTAGACACTGAGAATCCACTGGGCACGTTCAGTTTCTGTCGGCCAATAGGAAGACAGGAATTTAAATGTCGGATTCTGTCGCAGTGTGTTGTGTCGAGACAGGGTTCACTTTCTGAGTGTTGTCTGACCTGGGTGTAGGTATCCTCCACGCTGTAGTCCACCAGCACCATGATGAGGATAGCAATGGGAACCCCAAAGTCTCCAATGAGCCTACGAAGCTGAAACATACAGAACAGCAGCTTATTGATCAGTGACTTGGTTTGAAACTGCAGACACCAGTGAGGAACACATCCTCTATGTCAGACCTTACACTTGGTCTCAAAGTGTCTTCTCGAGGGGCACTAAACTCTACAACCCAGCGACGTCTTGATGCCCTAGTCTAAGACTCATAGGAGCTGAAATCGGTTGAAAAGAATGATTATTATGTATTTTGTGTTGTCTGTCATAATAATTGTTCACTCTTTGTTAAAATGGTAAATCAGGTGCTCAAATTTCATTAACTGCAGCCATATTTAAACTGTATGTTTGATTTGATTCACCTTCTTGTGTACCTGTATCTACCCCTGTGCACTTACCTTTACCTGTATCTACATCTTGTCTATGTATATGTACCTGTGCGTATTTGCCAGCATCTATACATACCTCTGCCTATATGTACCAGTACCCTCATCTGTATTTAACTGTATCTCTGTACCTACTCGTACCTTTACTTGTATGTACTGACCCTGCCGGGGAAGAAGGAGCTGTTCTTGAACTTGCGGAGGTAGAAAGCGATGAAATACGTTCCCGCCATGAGCACAAATGACAGCAGGGCTGTATTTGGTTCTCCAACAACCTTCCCAGGATTCCCGGCGGCTGCAGTGTAGTTGCACAGAGATGGAGATACTGTGTTGTTTCCGTGGTAACAGTTTTGGAGAGGATGCTCCTGAAAGATCTAGAAAAGACCAACACAGAGAAGAAAAGCCTCAATGTGGCTCAGTGTTGGTCAAAGGGAAGCAGAAGGCCTCACAGCACTTATTTCACTCATCTAAAACACAGACGTTAATATTAATGACATTTTCTGAAGCATGCTGGTTTGTAAAATACAGCTGAAACACAAGTAGAAGCTCACACCAAAGACTCACAAGGTTCCTCCCTTAATATCTTTTATTTACATAGAACCAATATAAAAATGAAATCAATTTCTTAAGCAAAATATTTGTAACAACATCACAGATGCTTAAGATGAAATATAACTTTTCAAAACAATCCTGTGCCATCTTTGTTATGAATCAATGTAGAAATGATCTTACGACAACTCTTTCATAAGGCCCCAGGCCTTGCTTATTGCTGACCTGTGACCTCTGACCTCACCTTGAACAATTTGGCAAAGGTCTCGTAGATGAAAATGAGGGAGATGAGGAAGGAGAAGATCTCCTGTGTGAAACGGGAGACGAAGCGAACCAGGATGCTTCCCTCGAAGGCCACTGTGAGGAGAACGATGAGCACCAGCCAGAATCCGATCCACACCCGGCCTGTCAGATACTCAATCCCGTTGTCTTTACAAAACTACACATAAACACACACCAGGTAAGTTTCAGAGGACAGTTAGCAGGTTAGCTAACAAGATACTTTCTTAGCAGCAGCATTCTGGACCACAAGATCCAGGGATCCAGGGACAGATGAGGACAGAGTTAGAGGGATTAGACAGATAAAATAAAAGTGGACATTTTTATTAGAGTTTAGGCAGACAAGCTTATGGAATTTTGAGGGTTAAATGAGAGTAAGATACCTTTCAAAATACTTATTTCAAAACAAGGTTTACTCACTTTGTGTTTCAGAAGCTTCAACTGGGGTGCGGTGATCCAACATTTTATTTCTCAATACCAATTACGATACCTCAACTAGAGTCTCTAAAAGTAGAATGGGAGCCAGAGCCTTCAGCTACCAAGCTCCTCTCCTGGATCTGTGGCTGCAGCTACCTGATGCTTCCATGTTCCTGCTCAACAGCCGCTGCTGGTTCTGGTTCTTGCCACAGTCTCCTAGTGCTGCTCATGGTGGAATTGTTGGGTTTCTGTACAGAGTTGGCCTGGACCTGCTCTATATGAACAAGTGCAGTGAGATAACTCTGTGGTGGCGCTGTATAAATGAAAGTGAACTGCATAGATCATGTTGTTGGACCACAGTATACCTGATGGTAAGTCTAAGTAAAGCTCAGCCACAACGTGCAGAAAGCATCAGGATCAGCATTTGGACATAAAAGAAGAAACTGATCAGTTCTGGTCATTTATTGATAAACAGGTGAAATCAGCTGATGGAGAAATGAAAAGCATCTCAGAAGAAGCCGAAACCTCCTGAATGTGAAATGAGACACTCTGACAGTAACATGTAGTGAACTCTTCTCATCTACCTCTCATGTCTGTATGCTAAATATGAAGCTGGTTAGCTTAGCTTAGCATAAAGACTGGAAACAGGGGGAACAGCTAGCCTGGCTCCTCTAAAGGTGATTAACAAGTTATATTTGGTTTATTTCAAGCGTAAAAACAACAACACAGGTGACGAAGTGAACTATTTATTAGCCGGGCTAGCAGGCTACCGTCTGCAGAGCGGCAGCAAGGGGGCGCTACACACACACTACAGCAGGATGACGCCTGACAGGAGAGGCTGGAGGCATGTGATTGGCTGAAAAATGATTTGAAAAAGCTTTTTTTTTAAAGCTCTTTGAAATCAAAACATCTGGAACTAAAATCATAAAATAACTCCAGTGAGAGTTTTATTGATGGCATGTCATGAGTTTTAATAATTTAATTATTGAGTTTTTATTGAATACATTTGACTATAAACTTGAATTACTCATTATTATTAATTTCATATTGCATTTACTGAATTCATATTGGTCCTTGTGGAGTTTGAATAGGGAGGTGTAATATTCATGCTGGGTGTTAGCGTTAGCATTATTGGGGATGTTACTGCTGCAGCAGAGATGTGTTGTGGTGAAACAGGAAGTGATGTCAGGACGTCTCTGGCCCTGGGTTACCATAGAGACCAGCGAGACACAACGGAGCAGCTGTTTACTGGTAAACAGTAAGAACGTGTGAGTTTGTGTCCACAGGAAGACCAGCAGAGATGTGAACAGCTGTTCAGTCACGTACACATTTAAGGTTTACAGGTTCAGTAACAAAAGTCCACTCTGAAATGAAAGCTTTGCTTCGTTTATAAAGACTGTGCACAGACAGCATCTCACCTTTGGCATTTAAAATGAAAAAGTCATCTTCCAAACCAATAAATAGTCACAGAGATACAAAAGCACCTTCAAATTAAACTAAATAAAAGTGTTGTGTGGCAACAGAGAGTGTAGAAAGATGATCTGCTAGGTTATAGCTCAATCCAGGAGGCTGACCCTGAGCCCAGCGATGCCCGAGACGCCGGTCTGGACCCGGGCCTGGAGCCGGGCCTGGAGCCGGGCCTGGAGCTGGGCCTGGAGCCGGGCCTGGACCCGGGCCTGGAGCCGGTCTGCCTCCTGCCCAGACTGAGGCCTCCCTCCCGGGCCTCAGCGGCCTCTCCACTGGCTCGGCTGACGAACACAGTCGGAGGGTGGGTGGAGGCCATCTCAAACCTCAGCTCTGCTGCGCTTTTATGTTCTCGGGAGGAGGGGGGCTTCCTCTTAGTCCTGGGCTGGGGGGAGGGCAGCGGGAACGCTGGGCCGACTCTGTGTGAAGACGAGGAGGCGTCTCCAGCAGCAGCAGAGGACGAAGAGCCCAGTTTGGCCAGAACCACCGGGATCTCCTCCAGAGACTCTGCAGAGTCCGAGTGGTACTCAGCAGGAGGGGCGGCGGCCTGCACGGGGCCCGAGGCAGGAGCCAGGGGGGGCAGGGAGGCCCTCAGAGGGAATGCTGGGAAAGGAAGCTGCTGACCATGGGACACCGTGGACACACCGCTGAACTCTGCTGGAAGACAACACACCAACACAGAATCAGGAGAAATCTTCCCTTTTTGTTGATGATTTAAATGATAAAAGAGGTTTGTTCAAGGAAAAGATTCGTTCCGCATGTTTCACCACCTTCTCAGAGTTCCTCTGGCAGGAACTGATTTCCACAGGGAGGCACCGCAACAAACACACAACACGACCGCACACTGGCAGTGCTGCTACGATGGAGGACATCATGGTGGTTTGGAACCATTTTACACTGAAACACCATCTTTGTTTCCATGATAGAACTTTATTTCCTGATGGTTTCCTGTCTGTGATGAATGTTTACGCATTTACTCCGTCAGCAAACACAATGCATATCACCCGAGTGTTGAAGCCTCGTTCAGCACTTTGTCTAAATCCAGCTTCTTCGCAGTTGTATTTTAATGTTAGGAGACGCTGACGGTGTATGACGGTGTAACCAGCTGCTGCTATGACACACTTCTTCTCTTCTGTCAGACATTTCATACAGTCGGTGCACACGTTGTTCTTTGTCCTGCAGCAATGCACACTGATGCTCTGGTTTGGTATTCTCGCCATAGTGGCTCTATTCCATTTAATTTACTCTAAATGCAGAAATTCCACACGTGTCTGTGTGTCGCAGTGTTTTCACACCAGGTGCTTTCATGTTGGATGCTTCTGGCTGAAAGCAGCAAGTCCGTCTGTGTCTGTAATCACACGCATGGTGATACATTGAGCAGCTACAGACAGATGTTTCCTTCAGATGTTGGAGAGCTGAACACCAACACACTCCATGAATGATGATGCTGCTCTGTCACAAGTAACACACCAAAGTGTGTGTGTGTGTGTGTGTGTGTGTGTGTACCGGGGGGCGGGGCTGTACTCAGGCAGCGCTCTCTGGTCACCTCTGCTGGAACTTTATGGACCTTCCTTTTCTTTTTCTGTGAAAGCACAAACACATGATCCAGGTTCAGTTCTCCTCTGGTTCCCCGGCACGTTACCAAAGGTGTTTCCATCCACCTGCAGCTCAGCAGGATGGATGGAAACACTGCAGGTTCAAAAACAGAAGGTGTTTCCTGTCTGAGGTGAAAAACCTTCTGGATAAAAACTGAAGAAATGATGATGTAATGAAGCAACATCACTCAAGCTTCTGTGTGTGTTTACCTGTGTGCATTGGTGTGTGTGTGTGTGTGTGTGTTTACCTGTCTGTGTGTGCGTGTGTGTGTTTACCTGTGTGCGTTGGTGTGTGTGTGCTGCTACTTTCAGATCTGTAGACACGGTGGGCGGAGCTTCTTCTCCCATGACAGGACTGGACACAGTCCTCACTCTGCCGTTAGCCAGGAACCTGACACACACACACACACGGAGGTTACACACCTGTACAGGTGTGAGAGCACAGATCCACAGAAGCCAACAATCATTTTCTTTCATTGCAGCTCTAAATAATTGATTCACTTAAAAGTGACACTTTGTGCCAACTGGAGTGTAGCATATAGCTAGCGTCACTGCGTGTAGCCGTCAGCCACATCAGTGTCAGCTGTTCAGTGACATTAAAATGCGTTCATGTCACATCGTGTGAGCTGTAATGACGAGCAGCCGAGTGTGTAAAGCAGTTCATGGCTGCCGCTGGCAGCAACATCATAACGAGGCCCAGCATTAACACGAATACAACCCATTCAGCTCATTTATAGCAACAGCAAAGTAACAGGAAGTGAGCTGGCTCGAGCCGGCTCAGTCAGAAACACACTCGTATGAGCTCAGTGAGCAGCGTTCATAAGGATGAATAGGATGCCATGTTTGAACACAGAGGTTGTCATGAACTCGCCCAGGGCCTCCACAGAGAGCCACGTTACTGCACCGGACAGTCATCATAGAACCATAGTTACACCAGCTGCTTCTACACGGCTCGCAGTGCAGACATGATGTCATCCTGGACTTCAGGGGCGTGGAGTGCAAGGCAACATCACAGAGTCATGTGATGACAACGTCTCTCTTCATGTCCTTCACACACAAACTTCCTGTCTCTCTCTCACACACAGACAGACAGACAGACAGACAGACAGACACACACACACTCCTCCCATGTTTGCTTCCTGGAAGAACTTGACTTTGTTTTGTGCAAAGAGAACGGTGTCCATGGCGACCGAGGTCCAGCCTCGTTGTGTTGTGAAGGGACTGTTGCCGGCTGTTTACTGCAATGTGACGGGGCCCGGTCAGCCTCAGCCAATCAGAGCAGGTCGTGGGCTGAACCTGGACCAGCACAGAGAGCATGTGCAGTGACCCGGAGGACTGGATCAGACCATCAGCACCAGAACAGCAGGACTCACTCTGCCTCCCCCCGCACAGCCACAGTGGTAGGTTCCTCCATGTCCAGCTGAGGGTTGGTGTAACCCAGAGTCCCTGAGTAGTTCACGTCCTGAGGGGGGACAGGAATGAAACCAGACCCAACACAGTTATTGACTCATTATTAGTTTGAGTTCATCCTAAACGCTGATGGAAGTGCGAGTGTGAATTATTGATGTGTTAGATGAAATAATAACTGATATGTTGTGTGTTCATGCGAGTGATGTTTCGCAGTGTTTGTACAGTTGTCTTCCTTCGTCTGAGGACCGAGGGGACGGACTGTATGGCTGTTGGACTACATGAATAACGTTTCTGTCCTGTTTCAATATGTTGAACGTCTCTGCTGAGTCCAAGTAATAATGTAATGAAAGTATCACTGCGACCAGGAAGCTTCAACACATGGAGATAAGGTAGCACTTGATTCAGTGCAAATCTAAACAATCAAAGATGATCAGTAGGTGCCCACGGCCAGATATTTAGAAGCACAACCAAAAAGGCACATTCACATTTCCTCTCAGCAAAAATATGTTATATTGAGGCTTTCTGGACAACGTAGTTCTTTTAGTATAACATGTATTTTCACTGCAGCACTTCTGAACAAACGTCTACAGATGGAATAAGAACACGCAGACGTCCTGGACTTTACAAGCCCCCAGACGACGCTCTCCCTGCTGACATTGAAGCCCTGAAGCTTCATAAGGCTTCAGCCACCCATCACAACTGACTGACTGAGACAGAGGAGGGCGCGAACCGCCCCACCCCCACCTCAGAGGCAACATGGCTGCCGGTGGAGCGTCAGTTACCTTGTTAAGGTTGACTGACGGAGCTGCTGGCTCCTTCACTCTTCCTGGTTTCCTCGAGTCTCTGCTGTCCTGACGGTGACGCTGCCGGACAATGTACTCATAGGTACTGAGTCTGTTCCACACTGCACACACACACACACACACAGACACACACACACACACAGACACACAGACACACACAATAATGACACCTTCAGTCTCTCTACCTCCATCTGCTGGTGTCTGTTTCAAAGTTCACCAGATGAAAATGAAAACACCTTATTCTGTAGAAAGTAGGTAGAATAAAAAGTGAGTCCTTCACGACAGACAGACAGGCAGACAGACAGGCAGACAGACAGACAGGCAGGCAGACAGGCAGACAGGCAGACAGACAGACAGACAGACAGGCAGACAGGCAGACAGGCAGACAGACAGACAGGCAGACAGGCAGACAGACAGACAGACAGACAGACAGACAGGCAGGCAGACAGGCAGGCAGACAGACAGACAGACAGGCAGACAGGCAGACAGGCAGACAGGCAGGCAGACAGGCAGACAGGCAGACAGGCAGACAGGCAGACAGGCAGACAGGCAGACAGACAGGCAGACAGGCAGACAGGCAGACAGACAGACTTTCCGGGGAAGCAAAGCTGTAACATCATCAAAACAGTAATCTGCCTTTAGGTGACAGGAGGTTTGTGATATTTTACTCTTATAATTTGTGCTTTAACTTGTGTCGGGCTACATTTCATCCCCACTCCTCCACCTGACAACAGCAAAGCGTGTACAGCAGCATGCTGTCGAAGTTTGGGGCCAACAACAACAACAACAACAACAACGTGTGACAACATGAGGCTTTACAACAGGGCTGTCAAACTGATTTGGGTTCAGGGGCCACATTCAGCCTAATGTGATCTCAAGTGGGCCGGACCGGTAAAATCACAGCATAGTAATCGTACAGTAAGTACATTATGAAGATGTGTATATTTAAGGAACAACCCTTTTACAGAAACATTAACGACCTGAGACTTCTGAATGAAAATAAGGTCAACTTTAATAATACTATGCCTGTTTATCATGTACACATGTGCATTATGATCACAGTGGATCTACAAAGGCACAAAATGTTTAGTCTCGGGAATTAGGAACTGAAAAATATCAAGTTGAACTTTACGATTAAAGTACTTATACATATACATTTTGTACACAAACATTTGTAGCAGCGGGTGAATAATTCTTTTTTTTTTCTATGAAAAGTCGACACTCTGCGTCCACTTTTCTCCTTTTTGATAACAACATTTTTGGTTATGAGGCTTCCAGCAGAAAATATTGATGCAGAAAACAACGACGGTTTGAAGTGACGAGGGGCTCTGATGCCCTGTGGTGCGGATCAAACCTCTGCTGACTGTGGAGTCTGAAATGACCATTTCCGGTTTATCAACAAAATAAAATCCTCCTTAACTGTCAATACCAGGAACACCGTTGAGGGAGAACCGTAAGTTTATTTTGAAAGGACCACACAGGATGTACTGTGTCCTCGCTCGAGTTAACTTTACACAGCCGTGTTGGAGCCTCAGGACCAGACCAGGACGTGTTTCACCGTCATGTCTGACCAGGACAGAACTTTGGACTGGACCCACATCCCCTACATCCACATCCAAGGATGTTGGTTTGAAGACTGGTCCTGTTTTTGTTCGAGCATCAAGCTCACTGATAAATCTACACTCTGTGAAACGTGACGGAGCGTTTGTTTTCTAGGCCATACAGGGAGTTCTGAACCCCACACAACAGGACATTTCTCGCTACATCCTCCGGCAGCTGGGAGAGGCTTCCAGAACCAGAAGGTTCTTTGTTTGCGGTGACATTTGTATGTAAACACTGAGAAAGAAACCGTGAGAACATGAAGGAAAGACACTTACTGGCACAGCGAAGGTCCCACAACACACAGTCAAACAGGTGAGCCAATCAGACAACAGCTTTAAATACTTCCTGCTCAAACTACCCAGCTAATACCAAAGGTAAAATAAAATAGAGTTAAAATGATCAAAGATGTTTGTGACATCAGCTTTTCAATTTAGGCTCTACAATGTACAATAAGTCCAACATAGTATTGAGGGTAGGCTTCATCTCACAGAGGGCGGAGGGAAAAGTGTAAAAGTGAAACCCCTTTGCATCCGCCCTCCCCTCCCACTTGGTATAGTCCAGATTGCCAGCACCTGGTGGAGCAAGAGGCCTTCATGTGCCTGCGTTCATCAGAGCGCCCTCTTCATCCAGGAAGTGGAGAAAACAGTGATTAGAAATCACACTCGCGTTCACGGAGCTCATTCATTCAAACCTGGAAGCTGCTCAACTGATCTGCCGGGGGATTAAATATCTGCTCCTAGGAACTAACGCAAGGTTAGTTAGTAATGTTTTCAGTCAGAAAACCTGGTCCTGGATGTGGAAAGACGAAGGTCTTGGTAAAAAAAAAAATTAAAAAACAAAGGTCAAAAGTTCTTTATTGTATTTAACATTAAACCAAAATCACAACCTTTCACTAAGCCTCCGCTGGCGTCAGACGCCACCGTCCGCCGACCTCTGAGGAAACTTAAAACGATGGCTTGGAAAGCTTTATGTTTCCACTGAACAAATCCCAGGCAGCAAGTCGTCCGTTTCCCTCACAACACGTCTGACACATTTAATATTGTAGCACGTAGACTTTTAGGAGAGCGGGTTCACCTTTTGGTGACACGCTGAATGAAATCTGTTGCATTTTGCTGCTTCTAAATACACGTAGCTGCTTTTACCAACACTCAGAGATATGATGCGTCCAGGTAAATCATGTGGACGTGGAACTATATCCTAATGCACAAGACTTCCACACACGTTCTTATCACAGCAACATGGCGTCATTCTGATATTTCACCGTGTGCTGCATCACTGTTGGGGGGGGGGTGTTAACTTGTAATTATGTGAACAAACTCTGTCATGAGACACTTGAAGGTTTCATCCAATCAGGACATGAATGTCTGGAAAGACTTGCAGGACCTGTCGCTGTCACAGACTTGTCTTTTATTTTTGATTCCTTTGGATTAAAATAGACTAAAAATCAATGTTAGAAAATCAGTTGAAAATCTGTTATGTTACCTTGATGCACAGCAACCAGCTCATCTTCGTTTGTCATGTGTTCATTCGAGGAAGACCTTGTTTAATGTAAATGGTGGTTAAAAAAAAGTGTTATGCATAAATAAAATTACATAAAATATCAAATCTTGATGAAAATCTGTTTCATCTGATCTGCTTCTTTTAACCCGTCTGTGTTTTGTTTAAATTTCCTTCATTTCTCATTGTTTGCAGTTGAAGTAGGCTGAATTATATTATATTATATTATATTATGTAGTACGTGTATTTAAGTGTGTTGAATTACATGTATCTGTGTGTGTGTTTCCTGATTCCTGTGTATTGACTGACTCTGCTGCTAGAATGAGTCACTGTGAATAAAACCATCAGATAAAATGTAAATGAAAGAGGCGTCTGAGTGTGTATGTGTGTGTGTGTGTGAGTGTCTGTGTGTGTGTGTGTGTGTGAGTGTCTGTCTGTCTGTGTGTGTGTGTGTGTGTATGTGTGAGTAATCAGAAAGAAATCAGTTAAGGATCAATAAAGCAGCAGAAGCTTCATTTTGCAGCTCTGAGTCTCAGACTGATTCCAGTTTAAAGGCCTGAATATTTACTTCCAAAAAAAGTAAAAAGTCCCCTCAGCTCTAAAGCGTTCTAGTGCTGCTCTTCACAAAGGGAACCCCATCATCCCCCAAGTCTCTCCTGGGCCACATATAAAGCAGGAGAGCCCGCCTTTCCTGTTCAAACTGGCCTATCAGGGCAGACCTCCAAAAGACAGAGTTGACCAAGTTAATATACATGGTCATTTGCTCACACCAACAAGGCCTCAATATATTCTTCAGCCGATTAAGATAAATACTGTACCTTCAAAATAAACACATTATGTGTACCTCATTCAGTATTTATCTTAATTGCCTGGTATGACATCACACATCCAGTTCCAATCAAAACAGAGGTCCCGCCTACTCACACATCAGATAAAAAGGCCACTGTTCAGGCTCTTTGAGTAGCTGCACAAGATGGCTTCCACACAAGGAACCAGACAAAGGACCCAGACTCAGGTGATGCCACTGATTTCTGTCTTCATGTTTAAGAGACAAACTTGATTTTAAGGTGGAGTATTTATGGGTCTCTTTTGATTTGGAACTACGCATTAAAGTACACATTCACCTTTATTAACTAAATGGCTTTAACAAATAGTGAGGGAGTTTGTCCTCACATACAGTGCTATCAGCAGTGTATAGTTTTGTAGTACTAATACATAGTACTAGAGTACCATCAGAAGCAGCAGTTTAGTTAGTGTAACATGCAGATGTTTAAGTCTTTCAACAGTTTTAAAAACTTTTTTAAACTCCAGTGGAGATGAAAGTCACTAAACACAAAAATACATTTGGGGATTTTTTAGCAAAGCATGAATAAAAGTACTTTGACAATTTCAGGAGAAATTTAAGGGAAAGTTCACAGTTTAGTCTAAAAAGCCTCTTGAGGCAAATTTGTGATTTGACATATCTGTAAAAATAAAGTTGACTTAAGGAAGTTTGAGGTGATCTGAAGCTGCAGATTTCCAGGTTAAGACAAATTAAATAATACAAAAAACAACTTGATAAGATAGAGCTTTTAGTTTGAAATAGCATTTTAAAGTTGAAACTGACTGAAAATAAAAACACGCCTTCAAACATTCAAGTAATCAGTCTGATAATCTGAAGGCACACACACACACACACACACACACACACACACACACACCTACATTCCTGCCGCAGGTTGAGCCGGTGATGTTTCACCGACTTCGCTGTAAAAACATTCAGTTAAAACACTTGATCAGCGCCCTGACAGCTACATGGTTCAGGTATTCAGGTGTGTACCTGCTGCAGGTGCTTGTTGTATATGATCAGATGCTGCTTTATATTCAGTAACCGAGATGTTAATCAGTGTAATCACAGCGAGCAGAAGGTCTGCAGCCAACTGGTTCTCACAAAGATACTGACACACACACATACCTGCAGAGAGCAGATGTGACTGCTCAGTTTTTATGAGTGCAGGTGGATCTGAAGCAGGACGTCAACACGTGATATCTATTCCATCAGACACAAGATATTTACTGACACAAGGACAGGCGAGCAGATCGACAGGTGAACAGATCGATAGGTGAGAGGTCAGACAGGTGAGCAGTCAGACAGGTAGTGGGGTCTTCAGGTATCTTCAAAGCACGGTAAGACTACAGCATGTTCTTTGATGTGCTATTTTACATTTCTGTGGTGAACTGTATTCAAGTACAGTGTTGAGGTACTTACATTATATACATGTACTGCATTACATGTGTTTAAAATCTTTAGTTACTTTACAGATTCAGATCATTAGAACTATATAATCAAATAATAAATATTGATGTAATATTATAGATTAAGTATATGAAGTCGGTGATTCTTTAATACATTTAGATATATTATATCTACCTTTATCATATTTAGATATATTTACTGAACGTTAACTAAAACCTCCAGAGAAACTTCAGCCTGTTCGATGACGTTGTTTGTCATGTGTCGACTCAGACATGTGATGTCAGACTCTTTCTCCAGGTGTTCACTCAGGTGGGCTGAGGATATTTGTTGCTAAGAGATGATGCTTCCTGATTGATAATTGACCAGTGTCTTTCTTCTCCTCCAGATGACTCAGCCTCCTCCACTTCCTGTCCCGAAGCCTCGAGCTCGTTACATCAGGGACAGTCTGAGCTCCACCTCCTCTTTGGACAAGTGAGATCACCTGTAAATCTGCTCACACATGGGATTTAAATATGGAAACACTTTAATTTGTGATGAAATATAAAATTTTGTGTTCCAGAGATCTGATTGGTGAAGATCTACAACCAGTTTTCGCTAATGGAGTTCATCTGAGCACAGGTACTCACTCACTCAGACTATTTAATGTCACTCTGGCAGTCAGCTGACTGTGATCAGGTGACCTGATCAAACACTGAAACTGAACTACAGTTAAACAAGAAACGATAAAGAAACATATTTCCCACATTAGGTTTTGTACAGGTACAGCTTTGTCCTCCAGCTGTTAGTCATCACAGTTTAATACGTAACCAGCGTTCTGTCTGCTGATGTGTTGCAGCGTGTTTTCAGTCTGAACTGTCGAACCGGTTTGTTCCAGCAGATGAAAACTTTTGTTGGTTTGTGGAAACAGCAGGCTGGTGATTATCTCAAACCAGTTTGTCCTGAGAGAAACTCAGCTGAAGGTACAGGTTGTAAAGATCAACATGCAGACAACTCGTCATACACATCGATTTCTATTAGAAGGTTAAAATTGATCTGATAATATGGAGATTTTTAAAAGGACTTATAAAAACTTTAAAACTCATCACCTCTGAGTGTAAAAATAGAAATACTCATCCAAACATAACAGTCCATATATCGGACTCAAACCAGCAGTGAATGTGTAGCAGTATGAACTACTTTCAAATGAAATCATTGCACTCGCAAACTGAAAAATGAAACTTGAACTGTGTGTTTTGATATTGAAGGTTCACAACTTATGGCTCTTATTGTGAAAGTCTCTCCTCAGTAATTGTAATAGAGCTCTTATTGTGTAAAAACTGTTGATTTGATCAGCATCGTGTGGACGTTAAAGGAACTGCTGCCGAATGCAGAGATGTGTTTTGGTTGATTGACAGGTGTCTCAGCTGATGTCACTGTGTTCTCTTCAGATGAAGATGCTCCTCCTTCTCTCGGTGGGTCGGACCGTGGCGTCATCTACCCAACTCTGGCCAATGTCACTGACATCATCGCCACCAACATCCCATCATTGGCGGGATTTGCCACGTCCATCGGTGGCTCTGCCCCCCCAGCCCCCTTGCCCCCCCCCTCCATAGACAGCATGGCTAACAGCATCACTGCCCACATACCTAGCTTAGCAGGACCTGCTAGCTCTGTGGCTAACCCAGCTGCTGCTACATTAAACTCTGCCTTCATTGCCACACGTGTTCCTGCTGCTAACACAGGTGCTGCTACCTTAGACAGCATCTGTAGCTCGTTGGCTAACATACCCAGTTTAGCGGGCATTGTTAACAGTGTGGCTAACCCTGCTGTTAGCTCAATGACAACCCCGTCAGCCCCGCCCCCCTCAATGCTGAGGATCGGAGACGCTCACACAGGTACAATCAGTCAATCAACTGATCAATTCATCAATCAATCTGACCTGAGAGCAGAATCTGATTTTTTTATTTATTTATTTATTTTTTGTTTTGTTGAAATTCTCTTAGTCCTGTTTAAATCAAGAGTGAGGTTTCATAAATCAAATGACCAGTTAAACCAGGTTTAATTATTTAAAGTAAATTCATAAAGCAGATTTACGTCAGCGTAGCTCATTGACTGGGACACCATACAGGAAACCTGGGGTTCTGTCAACCTTCCATTGGTTAAAGGGGCAGCCTGTCTGTGTTCACAGTAATCTCAAAGAAGCAAAACAAGAGATTTAAAACAATACAAAATGAAACCAAATTTGAAAAACAGTCTGTCAGTACTGAAACTGTGACATTAAACTGCAGCTCAGATCAATAAAGTTTCTGTCCAATTAAAACAGAGTTCACTCTCAGGTGTCTGCGTGATCTCAGTTCACAGATGTGCTTCCAGATTAACTGAAAAAATATACTTTGTTTGATTTCATCTATCAGCCATGTATAGAAAGTAATTTAAACACATCTGTGAAGTCAGTCTTCAGGGTGCTCGGGACTAACTCAGTCAAAGGCTGCTGGACATTCTTTGGCTTCTTGAATATGTTTTGCATCTCATGCAGACTTTAAGTACTCATTGGTCCAGCAGCTCAAACAGACACTCCTCCTCCTGATTGGCTGTTGTCTTCTGTGTTTCTGTATTCAATATGTGTCCAGATGTTGGGGCATTGTCACAGCTTGTGATGTCAACTTTAGACCAGAATGCAGGAGTCACATTACCTCCACTAGAGGGAGCTGCTGAGCCTACGGAGGAAGGTACTGAAGGACTTCAACATGATGTCTAGTCCTGGCCTTCACCCTCCTGCCGGTCTGATTTCTCTTCATTTGCTGTGGTTCCAGTTTTCAAACAGAGTCCTCACACCATCAGAGAAGAGAACCCTTACATCACTGTTCTGGCCTGTTGGATGAGCCAAGAAGAAGCTGACACTGACTCATCATGTGAGGAGGAAAATGCAGGAGTTAACCTCGCCCCCCCTGGTGTCGACGGACCAATGGAAGGAGATTCTACTTCTAACTTGTCTTCAAACACCAACAAGTATGTATATAGTATTACAATAACTACTGCTAAAATTAGCACTGCTAACCCCGCTGCTAAAACATAATTTACATTTGTGGTCTACAGCCTCCCATCGAATCCTTCAGCTCGTCTGATCCCTACTCGGCCGGCCCCGCCCCCTCCTCGTCCTCCTGACCAATCAGGAAAGCATCTGAAACAGAAGACCCCGAGGTACACGTGCACACAAACACACAAACTGTCTGTTCTTGTGAAATATTACCAGTCACATTCAAAGTCCAGATGTAGAGGTGGCTTCAACGATTCTGAAGAAAGACTCCAGCATTATTTACATTTCATTGCTGTCATGGTGTAGCGCCGGTCAGCAGGATAGATGGCTGTTACAAGTTCAAGTTACAAGTTTCCCCAGAATGTGAGTCAGAATTTGGGATGAAAAAGAAAAGTCCTTCAGTCTGAATTGTGTTTGTCCCACAGAGCGGCCACTATTCGAGTGTCCAGGAAGAAGGGGGGCAGTGGGAGTTCAACTACACAGAGCGCTGTGGTCCGATCCAGCTGGCTGGATGTCTGGAAGGGCTTCAGGTAACATCACCACCACCATCATAATCGTCATCATTATTATTGTTTCTCAGAAATGCTGTGATATATTCAGTCATTACTATCCAACCTCAGTGAGATCCTCGTAGAAGTAATATCTCCTTACAGACTCTGCTGGTTTATAGAAACATTAGTTTGAGTTCATCCACAGATTAAGTCTGATAGTGAAGGATGTGATCCAGACGGATCAGGAAGTAACTTAAACAGGAGACTCAGGATTGACTTCTGAAGAACACCAGATCAGGATTGCAGCTGCCAATCAGTAGTACAGAAGAGATGTGTGATGGGTCGGTGGATCAATTATGGGTGGAGGGCAGATAAACAGTCAACCTGTCGTCTCTCTAATAGACACAATGTTTTATGGGCGACGTTGGATGGACAGCTGATGTCTCTGTGGAAAAAACGTACAGTAAGTCAGTATATCTCTACCTGCATCTTTCTATATACCTGTCTGTCTCTCTGTCTGTCAGTATAGTGATGGGTGTGTTTGTTTTGTTGATCAGGACCGGTTCAGCGAGTTGCTGTTTCATGTCTCCAGTATCACCAATGTGAAGAAACAAGACAAAGGCAGATTCTCTGTTTACTTCAGGAAGAAACATTATGACTTCATGGCTCATAATGATGGTAAGAGTACGGCTGCTGGACTCTGCTGGACTAGGGTTAGGGTTGGGTCTGGTTTTCAGCTGAGTCAGGCTATTTGTGCTCCAGTACTGAGGACATTCTGTAATCAGTTCGATAAGCAGCAGGTAGCCAGTGCAGGGATACCAGGATCTGTAAAATATGACCTTGTGTCTGAGTTCCAGTACAAACCTGGCTGCTGAGCTTTGAATGAGCTGTAAGCAGCAGAGAGACTTTTTGCAGATGCAAGCAGGGAGTCGAGTGGACAGGTGATGAAGTCGATGAATACGTTTCAAGTTGAAACTTTGTCTGGTACTGTAGTATCTGATCATTCTTCTTCATGGTTATTTCATCTCTCAGAGGTTCATGATGGTTGGGTGACGTCTCTGCTGGCATCTCGCGGCCAGCCAAGTCCCACCTCCCCAGAACTCCATGGACAAATCACCATGAAGGACTCACGGAGCCGTGCCTATGCCGCCGTCTGGGGTCATGACCTCTGGATTTACTCCAACAAGGAAGGCTTCCAGCTGGGCATCGCCTCCTTCTCTGTCCCCCTGAATGTGGCCACGGTCAAATCTACAGGGAAACACTCATTTACCCTCATCACTCCATACAAGAGCTTCAAGTACACACCTGTCTGTCTGACCACCTGTCTGCCTGAATGTCTATTGTTGTCCTTTGGTAAAGTGATATTACACCCTAACATTTTGTGTTTCATGGTCTTTCTTCTCCCTGTTCTTCCCTTATCCCCCCCTCTGGCCCCGCCCTGTGTCTGTAGCCTGTCTGTTGATTCGTCAAAGGATCTGTCCCTCTGGTTGGACAGTCTGTCCTCATCTATTCGCAATGCTCTGTCCTGCAGCCAGGTGGCACTGCGTCTCTGGGAAAACCCTGACAACAAAGTGTGTGGTGACTGCGGTTCGGCCAATCCTGAGTGGGCATCGGTCAACCTGCTGCTGGTCATCTGTCAGGCCTGTGCAGGTACAAGCTAACAGAGTACTCGGGACAGCTAATCCTCTGTTCACGTCATGACTGCAACCATGTTTCCTAGAAACCAGCACTAATTTGTTTTCCAATGATGTTGTGGTGTCAAAAATGATTTTGCCAAGGCAATGTCAGATGCTGGCATGGAAGCTGGACGTTCAAAGTTTCAGACTTTGTCAGCAGAGAGAGAGGGTCACATCCTGAGTCCTGTCTGTAGGTTAGACAACAGCAAACCTAATGTTAATGTGAGTGAAAGATCGTGGTTTCAGTGAATCCGACCAGAATCTTAACTTTAACTAAGATCTGTGGGAGTCTCAACATTACCATAAATAATAATAACTATTTATATAGCACCTTTAAAAAAACAGAGTTTATGTGCTTTGACAGACAAAGCAAAAAACATGATAAAAGATTAATAATACCATAGAAAGAATTAAACTCACAAAAGACCTTATAAAAAGGATATAAGGACAATATCAGGGCGACATCACATGAAAGCAAGTCTATAAAAATGTATTTAGAAGTGATTTAAAAATGGTTACTGATTCTGCCACCCATACTCATAAATTTGTTTAATAATACTGCAGGCACTATGAGCAGATATTCTAGCAAGATTGGATATTTTTGCAGAAAACAAATGCAATATGTTGTCAGTGAATATTGCATTCAAAATCAAGAACATCATCTGGACGTCATGTTTCCCTCGAAACTCATTTACTGTTGCACTTCAGTTTTATATAAATGTGGTTTGTGTGATGTATGGTGGCGAAGGAAAGATTCTCATATTTACATCTTGGAAGCGTGCATGTCATCTGATGACTGAAGACAGCTGTGACCACACAGTTAGCCATGAGAGGGTTAAAATACTGTGCATTGACAATATACACTATGAATATGGGTTTAGTTACTGTGAATGAGATATTGTGGCTGATTTGAGGCATCTATGATTGCTTGGTTTTTCAGTATTATTCCAGGTCAGAAAAATCAGAGCTTTCATAAACAAAAATGGAAAAAGATTCCCACTTGCAATTGACTTGTTGACATGAAAATAGTTTCATGTCATGCAGACTAATAATTACGATAATTCAGATATCACATGAACATATTACCTGTCTATCATTTTGTAGTTTACTATAGATTGTTCATCCTGTTGTAGTGCAAATCTACAGTGATGTTTAATGGTCACTGAACACAAGCCTTGTTCTATTTCCTTTATACCTGCTCTGTCTGGGCACCATTACGTTAAATACACCCATATGCAGATGATGCACAACTCTATATCTCTGTAAATCTGTCTGACCAATGAGAGTAAGTTGCAGATCTGAATGTGATATTAAACTCATAAATGACAAATGTATTTTGTTAAATTAACAAGGACCACAATAGCATCTTTGCTTCTTCATAGAAACATCAGTATTTTTATTTATTTTTTTACTTGATGCTGAACCACAGAAACATGCTGTTATTACAAGTCGCTTTTACAGGTAATTCAGGACGCTGCAGCCATTATGTGTCATCCTAAACAAAAGAAATCAAGTGGTCCAAGTTTAACACTACGAAAAAGCTTTGTATTCTGTTTGATGGAAACTTAACTGCTGATAAATTAGAACTATTTGACTTAAAATGTTGAGAAGGAAGCAGGACCTGGAAGGAAGCACAGGAAGCAGACCTTGTATTGTCATACAGCAATAAAAAGTAAAACTGAAATGTAAGCACTCTGGAAATGATCCCAGAGGAACGTTATAATATAAATTAGATGGTTTAGATGACCCTTCATCTGAGGACATCCAATACGCCTCTGAAAGTTGGACAACTAAACATTTTTAAATTTTTTTTTTCCTTAAATATAAAGAATGTAGTCCAAGTGTGGAATGGTAATGTTAAAATCAGAATGCTAAAAGTGTTTGTTCTCAGGTCAGCATCGAGCTCTGGGCAGCAACCGGTCAAAGGTACGCAGTCTGAAGATGGACAACAAGATCTGGAATAAACCACTCGTACAGGTGAGCGGGATGCAAACCATTCAAACGGGTGAGGGGAGCTGAACCACAAATCCTACATGCCTCCAGACCCTTTTAAATACTGTAGCTCACACTCGTCCCTCCAGTTCCACAGGGCTCAGTTGTTGGACTGATCCTCTTTTCACTGTATGTTTTCACATACAGGAATTTGCTTTGGCGTGTTGGTGCAATAAAATATGAATATTAAAATGGAGATAAAATTTTTAAACAAAACAAACTGTCCAGAATATGAATATTAGAGCTATAGAAACATGCTATTAGCACAGTGTGTAAACGTGTAGGTTATGGGGATATTAGTGTCCAAGTCAGAGGGGGCGTCTTGTCCTTGTTGATGAGGTCAGCTGCAGACAGGAAGAAACTCTTCTTGTGGCGTGAGGTTTTGGTCATGATGGACCGCAGCCTCCTGCCAGAAGGGAGAGATTCAAATTATATATTATATAAATATATTATATAATCTTTTATAATCTTTCCCTTCGGCTGAACCTGCCCCCTTACACTTGAATGAATTGTTATTTGGTTAAATACAGGTTTTCTGCAAAGTGTCTCCCACTGGCGGATAAATACAAAATGTCAAGAAGCCTCTAGTAAACTCAAATATAAAGAACCGAGGACAAGCGGAGGGCAGAGGTCAGCAGTGACTCAGCATCCAAAACAAAAGATGTCTCCAACGTATCTGCAGGAAACAGTCAGCCAACGTTCAGCTCGTTGAATTCAAGACAAGTGTTTTTTAAAAAGCTGTCTACAACAGGAACAGCCGAAGTTCAGATTAGCTAAACAAAACAAAAACAAAACATTGACATAGCAGCCCTGAGTCAGTTTTCAAGTTGTAATGCCTAAATCCCTAAAATTCACAAATCTATAAATGAAGAGTTGCTCAATGACCTGGGTATCTGCAGGTCTGGAAACACTCCTGCCCCCTGCAGGCAGCTAACGTTGGTTATTAAATGTCCGAGTATCTGTGCTGTCAGGAGACGTCAAACACTGCTGCAGCTACGGCAGCTGAGAAATTAGCAAACACTTAAAATTAATTAATAATGTTTAACTGGTTAATCCATCCGTCCACTTTCTGCCTCTCATCCGCCTCCAAGCTGCGATAATTAAATAATATCATTGGGAGACATTGTTATAACCTGCTGGTTCTCCTGTCTGGTTTCACATCATATTTCAAACGATATGAAATTTAAAAGGGTATAAATAAATCCTTCTGTGACATATTAATTAGGTCCTTAAAAGTCTGTTTGATATGGTGAACCCTGCAGAAACCCTGAGATAACATGTTTGTTCCTTTCCCATCACAAAGTCCTTGGCTGCCCTTATTTCCTGTGTCCTGTGTCCTAGAAGCATCATCCTGTCTTGTGATCTTGCTTTGTGACTTTGAGGTCCTTTTCTTAAACTTTTCTTATACCTCCCCCAAACCACAAAGCTTGTGACGCTCCCCTCCCATCCGCTGAGGTTTGGAAGAAAAGAAATTATGAGCTTGGGTTTAATATCCTCAGAGAGTCCCGTTTCTAACCCGTCCACACAAAGTCAGCGATGCCCTGCTCTGATACCCGACCACGGCAAGCTCTTTATCAGCTTTATTGGACTGGGGATCGAAGCGCTGATGGTTTGGATTAGACGGGGGGGGGCCCTCTGTGTACCAACATGACACCGTTGGATCCAAAATGGCAACCAGAAAGGCCCGATCCTATAAAATGAAAACCAATGATTGTAAAGGGGGAGTAGGTAATCTCAGGTGTTGGTGGACAAAATGAAAACACCGTTTCAGATTCTGAAAAGAGATAACTTTACTTTTCTTTGAAAACACTTTAAACTGTGAACTTCCTGTCTGATTCTGCACCGTACGCTGTCTGATGTTGATGTCTTTTTCCTGGTTAGTGGCTCACGTGAGTGTTAAACTGTAATCTTACCATCTACTTTACGGAGTAAAGTTCTTTAGCCAATTAATTAATCTGGCAGCCTTAACAAGCCAAATCCAAAGTGCGACAGAATTTTAGTTTTGCAGCCCTGAAAACGAGATGTAGATTAGATGGCGTCCTGAGAACGGGGCTGGGTCCTCTGACCGGAGCAGCCATGAGCTGCTTCTTCTTCTGTGCAGAGAGCAGTTAGGCTTAGAAGGTTTAAGTAAATCAGCAACAGACTGAAGCCGTGTAATACCTTGTAATTTAGACGGTGGACTCACAGGGATCCAGTGGAGGGAGACTAACACCGGGATAAAATGTTCACACGGCCACTTAACTTGAATAAGTAAGAATATGCTGTGACACTTCAGGTCTTTTGTTTTATTTTTATTTTTTTAGCAAAAGCGTGGATATGTTTTGAGGGTCTCTGAGATGAACAATTCACACTTGAAGTAATTGTTGAGGAAGAGCTCTCGAGCCTGGGCGACAAAGAAATGTCTGTTTGTTTTTTTTTTACCGTATCCTTTGGGAAACGGCGTACAGCAATTACAATCGGAGGTCTGATATGAGTAATGTGCAGCTCGGGGTTCTACAATCAGGGTTTCAGCTTTATTTGAATAAGCAAGAGGAAAGTCATATTGTCATGGGTGTTAAGTCTGAGAAAGTGCTTTCCACTTTTCCTCTCCGCAGAATTGGCATCACGTACAGTATTTTTAGCCTCGCTAGCAATGTGGCTGTGTGAATGCTGGTCTGTCATTGTTTGTCGCTCTGTTGGTCCAACACACGGCTGTTGCGCGATACGAAATGACAATAGAGGTCGAATCCTCACGACTCTGGTTTATCCCCTTACTCCGCCAACGAGTCGATGCTTCTTCATGACAAGAATGCCTCCCATTACTGAAGTTCTGTCAGCATAAATGCCAGCAAAAGAACATCAAATTCCTTTATGGAAAAGGTCTTCTGAAGTAACTTAATGACAGTTGCAAAGTCTGCTGCGAGTGTGGTTCATTTACGCTGAACGCCGATTAGCTGCGATCCATCTGCCATGAAAGAGGACTGAAAATTAGCCCTTTTGATATAAGCGTTCAAAGCAAAATGAGATAATTGAGAATGCTTCAAAGGGGCCAAATGATCCGTGTTTACATGGGGTCTATATCAAGAAATTAATTTGATAGACGAGGGGAACAGTCTGGAAATTCAAGACGGCGTAAACACGAACAGACAAAAGGGAAAAGAGTCGAGTACACGGGGCTAACAATTGATGGTAATTGGCACGCAAGCTAGTTGCTGCTTAAGATCACGGTGAGCTCACCTACCATGATGTCTGTTGTTTGACGTAATGCAATCTTAATGTCTGGGTAGTGATTCCTAAGCAGTACCTTTTATACGTTACTTTGAGAAACATAAACATGTTTGCAGTCACACTGTAGATCCCAATGTCGGCGTCGGGCCCACCACTTTGGTCGAGGCTGAAATGTCTCGACAGGTACGGATGGGTTGCCGTGAAATTTTAAAACGGGTATCGGTTATTCTCAGAGGGTGAATCCTAATGAATTAGATCCCCTGGCTTCCCCACCAGCGCCACCAGCAGGATGACATCTGTGCTTAAAGTTAAATATCTTGACAGCTATCAGATGGATTGCTATGAAATGTGCTACGAATATTGACGGCCTGTGGTGGTCGAAGACTTTTCCTCTAGCGACCACCAGCAGCAGCACGTTTTCACCTTTTATTCTGAGAAATATCTCAGCATTTACATTTTTGGTTTTCTGTTAAATGTCTCGACAACTATTGGATGAATTGCCATGGTGCCCAGAAGATGAAGCTTTTCATCCAGCGCCACCAGCAGGCCTAAATTTTCAATTACCCAGTCAAATATCTCAACGTCTACTAGATGTATTGGCACAGAATTTGGAACAAACATTCATGTTTCCTGGGTGATGTATCTTATTGACTGTTGGTGGTACGGCAGCAAAAACAAGAGGCCCAACAAGAACTTTGTCATAATATTGGCAACATGTTAATTTGAATTAGGAGCTATAAACAAGATTATGTATCTGACCAGATGCCAGCATGCGGTATTTGACAGTGTTACTTGGTGGAGGTACGATACCCAGCCTCAGTTTTACAAAAAATAAATGTAAATAACTACCATTAAAGATTTTTCATCCATATTCAAATTCATTAAACCGACCTGACTGTCTGACAGCTGAAGGAAATTGCATTTCCTGTCAACTTGCTACCCTTCCCTGCTCCCGTAGGCATGGTGTCGGTGCTGGACCTGATGCAGGGCGGCTTCCCCTCCAGGGCTCCCTTCCACGAGCTCTACAACATGTACCAGAAGTACATGCCTCCCAAACTCACCCGCCTCGACCCGCGCCTCTTCTGCAAGGTCAGCCCTCCGAGCCTCTGCGCCTGGTGCCGATCCGCGCTCGTATTATCATTCTAATACAGCCACATTTCCATGTTTATCAATGGCCTGTGTGTTTGTGTTGCAGGCTTTATTCAAAGCTCTGGGGCTGAATGAGAATGACTACAAGTTCGGCCTGACCAGAGTGTTTTTCCGGCCTGGGAAGGTGAGACTTTTTGAAAACCTGCACTCGCTAATATAGGTATTGTTCCCCCAAAGAAAGACAATAGATTCAGAGGAAAAGCACATTAGTCATTTTGGCTGCTGAGATGAGGTGAGATGAGGTTTTCGAATGAACCAGAGCCAACAGATGGGATTTTTATTTCTCCACCAGATGAATAATTCAGCACATTTGGGCTAGACATGTGGTTTCCACGGGGGTGTTTGCTGCAGAGGACCTTGGTATAGACTGTGCAGGACAAACTATACGTTTGACACTGTAGATTTAGCTTTGAGGAATTAATAAATCCTTATGTCCTCCGTTGGGTGCTTTCATTACTCTTCCCGTCCCTGCGGTCGCGTCAGGGATCTAACGTTTGCAATGACGCCCTCCGCAGACATAACGTCACATGGTACATGTACTGTGAATAAATGTTTTAGCCTGCAAGAAGCCAAAGATGGTGTACAGCGTTGACAAACTTTAGATTGTGGAAAAGTACGTTTTAGGTTTTAGTGCCATATCAGTATATTCTGAGACCAAACCAAAGTCCTGGTGATCTTTTTCATATTCATAATAAATTAATGCACACGGCTTCAGACGTGATGGTATGAATTTTTGGACATCTGACACTTGAGGGACAGCTGCCTGACAGCACCGCACTCACAAGCTGTGTTGTCAGAAAATTGAAAGAAAAAAAAACTAAGCGAAAGTGAATTTGGCTGCTTGCTTCGTTATTAAGGCGGCGGTGGGTCTGGAAGTCAGCGGTTTCCAGAGGACGTGATCGCACAACACATGTCAGCTTCACTATCACAGAGTTACTCTCAGCAGACTTTCAAATCAAAAAGTGTAAGAAATGTGAGGAAGCATACAGCAGCACTGGCATGAACTTTGACTTCCTTATAAAAGATGCACGGGTGAAGAAGACAAAGAAAACTAAATTTGCTGTAGCTCAAATAAATATATTAGTTTCTGCTCCTGCCCGTGCTTTAGTGAAATATGGGATGGATTTTCACAGAATACAGATGTTAATCTGTGTTATCTGGAAACATTATAACATCTGTACAGCATAAAGAACGCGGGTTTACGCTGAGAACCACCAAAGATTTCGCTTTACTCTCAGTGCCGATTTATCTACCTTCTTGATATACAGTATATATTATAATGCTGCAAAACCACTGAGCAGGACGGCAGCAACTTCTCACGTTCTGAGAAGCTGGAAGCAGTGAATGTTTGGCATATTCATCTTCTTTTTGATTGACTGACTAATTGAATCAGAAAAAAAAGAAAAGCTCACTATAATGTGTTTGTTCTTCATAAAGCAACACTGATCATGGATCTGGATATGGCATAGTGTCACCTTTCAAATAGAGCCCAAAATGATGACTATGTTCAAGACCTTTTATCCAGGTATGTTCCCATAGTTACCACGGTTCCCCCAAATGGCCTTTTTTTTAGAAAAATGTGTAAAATATACATTTTCTTTGCTATTGCTATCAGATTTGAGCCTGCACTAGGTACGGCTTCGTGCTGCGGTCCTGACGTGTTCTCCAGCCAGTAAGTCTCAGTGAGTTGTCATCTGCAGGCATCTGTTTGGAGAGAAATATTCATGTGAAATATAAACCTTCTACTTCAGTGTGTTCAGACTTCTGTTACCTGATGCCTGTAGCACTTGCAGTGATTCTGACTGTTGGGGAACAAAACCTCAGAGTGTTACCTTTCAAAAGAGACCAAGGTCATGTATGTACTCCAAATGGTTCAAGAACAGCTTTCAGTTAACTTTAGGCATCCTTTGGATGGGTGTTGTAGGCTGAGGTTTTAATGGACTTTTTGAATTGTTGCAGCTCTCGCCGTGATGTAAAAGGACGTATTAGAACATGAGCTTAATTGGCTTTCAAATACTTTGTAAACAGCATCCATCTTTTGGTGTTTCTCAGGTTGTATAAGACAAACAGGTTCCACGCAACTCATTCTACTCATTTCCTGCCGACGAGCACAGCTCTGACCGTGTGCCTCTGTTCAGTTTGCAGAGTTTGACTCCATCATGAAGTCCGACCCGGACCACCTGGCGGAGCTGGTGAAGAAGGTGAACAAGTGGCTCATCCACAGCCGCTGGAAGAAGGTCCAGTGGTGCGCTCTGTCCGTCATCAAATGTAAGCAGCGTCTGTTTCAGAGAAGACGCCGTCAGCGCATTGACACAGCCGCTTACAAAGTGGAAATATAATGAAATCCGAGATCCACAGTTGATCCTTCCAGCCAGTGACGCAGCGGAAATCTTAGTTTTTACATGGTGGCATTTATTTGATCAGCGTAGTCGCCATTATGTGGAGGGTGCCAGATTATTTTATTAAAGACGGCACATTATATACCTACATGGACTGAGTGAAGCAGCTGTTGGCCATGTTTGGGTGCCTCCCGCGCCATAAACACACCAGCCTGTGGCACATTTTACTGATGTGGTACTGATGTGGTACTCGGGGTCTGTGTTGATCCAGGACTAAACTTGCAACAAGACCTGTTTAACTTTGCGACATCATGTGAATGCTTGTGTATTCACCGTTAGTGTGACCTGAAAATCTGAAATCTCAGCATTGCCAGCTCATGTAAATCCAGTTACGTTGCTGGCCCGCGTCAGCCTGAACCTGGGTTACTCCAGCAGTTCTCCGTGCGCTCGTACGCGATAACTTATGCTCCTCGACTGATCGCAGCCGTCACATTCGCTGCATTTCCTCCTTAGCGCTCTCAGTTTCTGTCCAGCCGGCTGGGCAATGTTGCAAATCCCCATCATGCTAATAAGAGATGGATCAGTATGCACAGATGGCTCGCAAACAAAAAAAGAAATACCCACGGGGCGTTGTGGACGGAGCGGAGTACAGCAGCGACAAACAAAACCATGGGCGGTGCAATCTGCAGCAGAGACAGACTGCTGTTAATAACGTGGGGCAGAGCTCCTGGAGGAGAGCTATATCTGCCAGCTTCTCCTGTTCATCACCGCAGTCCCCCCCCCCCCACCGTCTCTAGCAGTTTCTCTGTCTCTCCTCTAACCGTCCTCATCTCTGTCTCCCACTCTTTGCTCTCTTCATCGATCCATTTTGAAAACGAGCTTCGTTGGCAGGGAACAGAACGCGACGTATCCCATTTTAAAAGCAAACACATTTGTGCAAATCCACCGGGTGTATAATGTCACGGTGGCAGCAGCTGCTAACACAGTAGTTAGAAGATATTCACAAGTATATACAGTGTAATATAACCAGTTTGTGTTCAGCATATGCAAATTCATGAATTCAGTTCTGTGACTGATGATGTAGAAGTGAAATATTCTGGCTTCACAGCCAGATGAAATGAATTTGGCAGCAAGTAGTGATGTTATCGACCTGTCTCTACTTGTCTCTCACCCTTCATCTCTCCAGCGCTCCCTCTTTATTTTTCTCCTCTCACTTCAATTCAGTTCAAACTTCGACAGAAAAAAAACAAGCTTCTGTTGTTGCCAAAGACTTGGGAAAGGGCAGAATTCGAATCTCAAATAATGTTTTTTGTCTTGTTTTGTCAAAGAAAATGCTGCAAATGATAGCAATTCACTACAAATTAAATCGGTGTGCAAGAATGCAGCTCATCAGCGGGAGACGGCAGGACGTTTTTGAAGGCTGAAACCTTCTTTGAGTAGTTGCTTATTTCTCCGTCAGGCCGACAGGATGCCCACGGGGGCCCGGTCCGGCTCAGGCTGACTGAGGTTGGGTATTAAACCTGGTACAGGCCATTTTGTGTCGAGCTGATGTAAAGACGATGTCTCCTGCGCTCACCGGTGCTCTTGCAGCAGAAGAGAAGGGAACAAATGTGGGGAAACTACATTTTACAGGTCCACACACTTGACGGTAAGTAGGGGATAATTAGCAAGTGTTGGAAATCTCTTTGAAATTACTCCCAAATGACCAGAAGTCACTTGCTAAATATCATCTACCCAACAGGAAATGACGGACTTGTGAATAAAGTCTTTGAAATCATGGCCGTCAATCAACTTTGTATTTCCATTCCTGCAAATGTGCTATTGATTACCTGCTTATCGAGGAAATGGCGGCATAGGATTATTAAATAATGTCGGGTAATTTCAAAGAACTTTACTTTACTTGCTAATTATCACCTACTTGCCATGAGATGCCTGGACCTTTTTTTTTAAATGAAGTGTTACCAAACCTTTATGTAAACAAAGAAGTATTGAGGATTAAAAGCCTGTAATAAATATGTGCTATTACATTATATTAATGTGCAGGTTGTCGACCAACAACCAGCATAAAATCTCTTTTCTTTTTAAATCAAAGTTCCTGCTTTAAATCGGCTGCTTGTGTTTAGACAACATTTATCGGTTGGCTTCTTTTGTTCAACATGTTTTTGTCTACAAACCTTTTCTTTTTCTTTTTTTCGATGACGGTCGGCTTCTCACCTGCCCGCCAGCTGTAAACACGATTGATTTCCCCTCGTGTTCGCACAGCGAGTAATACAAACTAGTTGTTGGAGGTTAAGTTGGTTTGCAGGAAGCTGACAGCCTTTTCCCTTCTCTCCTTTCTTTCGGTTCTTTCGTGCAGTGAAGAACAAGATTCTGTACCGGACCAGCGCCTGTGTCCAGATGCAGAAGACGGTCCGGATGTGGCTCTGCAGGAGGAAGCACAAGCCTCGGTGGGTGTCCTGTCTTTCCCTCCTCTTTGACCTACGCAACCTTATTTTGAAAGCCAAGAAACTACCAAAAAGGGATTTGCTGACGCCTTCAGGCGCCTCCCACGGCCATGTTATCGACACCTTGCACATCGCAGTTTTACCTTCAACCTCTTGGGCAGAAATCAACTCTCGCTCTGAATGTTGTTAAGTTTTCTGAAATATTTAAAAATTCTGCTGTATTTCAAATGCAGTTGTTGCTGTTGTACATTTCACACGCAGGTTTCCTGAGCGGTGGAAAGGCTCTTTGCTGCAGCCACAACAGTTGATCACGGTGTGGCTGAAATATGCGTTTGTGATTAATCAAGCAGCACAAATCGTGATTTGAGCTTGCTGTTGGAGTCATTTTGCAGCCCTGCAGCAGAGCGGGTGGACTAGATGAAGCTTTATATTTCGCCAAAGTGACTGAACTTGTCACCCACAGACACGATTACCAGAATTTAACTGCCGGCTGCTTTTGATTTCAGTGTTTTTATTTCCCCTTTAAAATGTACACTTCAGTAACTTTTAAGATGGATAAATTGTTGTGTATACACACTATGGTGTGTGTGTGTGCAATATGCTTGTTTCAGCCCTTTACTATATCCTCTGTGAGTGACATTCAAATCTAATTTGTCACAATCTGATTATTTTTATGGCTGCGTCTGTCACATCAAATTATAAACATCTGCATGACTCATCATTTATGCACATTTGCCCAAAAGCCAACCTGACATATTTGTGTCTTTGGAAACTGTTAAGATCTTGACTAGAATTCAGAATAATGTTCCTTCCTTTTTAAACTGATCTTAAAGGGGATCTTTGGTGCAAAAAGATGAACTAACGCCTGAGTTAGAAAATATCTGGTCCTTTTTTTTAAATCAAAAGGTTCCCTCCCGGTGTCCTTTTCAACGAGAAACATCCCATCACCAAACTTAAATAATCCCGTCACATCTGCCTCAACACACGCTTCATCTTAAATTCACTTGGATGAATATGGCTATGAACAAGACTATGGCGCTGAGCTTTGTTCAGAAATTCAATGACGAAGCGTTTTGAATTTGCCAGCGTTCTGATTTATGGCGACGTCAACGGCAGGTTAAAGGTCCCCCTTTAAATGTTAATCCTCAGAGCAGACGTGTATGTTTTTACTGTGTGGTTTAGGATTGACGGGTTGGTCAAGGTGCGTAACCTGAAGAAGAGGATGGACCGCTTCACCGAGGTGGTGGCCGGGCTGAAGGAGGGCAAACAGGAGATGAGCAAGCAGATCCAGGACCTGGAGGCCGCCGTCGACGCCCTGATGGTCAAAATCAAGGTGGGAGGGCTGGCGACATATTTGGTTATCTGGCTCAATATGTGCTATTGAACTTATGTCTTATATATATAAAGCCTAAATTCCTCCATGTCCTTCGGTGGCAGCCCTCTGTCGTGCTGTCCGCTCTGACATGTGATCAGCGTTTGTGCCGCCTGCTCTCAGTGAGTGATGGACAGCGTGAAATGAAACCACGTTCGGGTGCAGTTTGACAGACGGGTGGTGCCTCAAGTCCCTGCTTGGTGAAATTAGAACAGATTGGATTTAAAATAAAAAATCTTTTAAGAAATGTATATATAAAATAAATAAATAAAGTTCAGGTTTCCAGTTTGTATAGAATACATGATGCTTTTCGTGTGGAGAGATAAAGAGATGATTGGATTCCAAGTCAAAGGTTTTTGACATCACTTCAGAGAGATTGACGCAAACTGATGGATTTTCGAGACTCTTGACTTGTTATTATCATAATGGTAGTTGCTGGTGAATCGGATTAAACTGTGTGCTTTCTCTGACTTTGAGGCCACCTTCTTTAGAGATAATTGTGCCTATGAATGTCATGAATCTTTAATATCCTACAGGAGCTTTTTTTTTTTCTTGGTTTGATTTTTATAACTTGGCCTGAGCGTATTTTTTATCAACCCCCACTTTCGGGAATCTTTCAGGTCCAACAGGTGCTCGCGGCGGTAAATTAGAAAGACAAACGCTGGTGGAGAGACACTCCAAACTCCCACCCCGCTGCTTCGTTGCAGGGTAACTGGCAGTGGGAGGAAAAAGGCTGCAGTGACAGCAGAATATTCATCTGCTTCGACACGTTTCCCTCCTCAGGTTTTGCCGCCGCCCTGTGTGCGTCTGAACATGCCGTGACAGTGAACTGTGATGCTCTGAGGGTTTCTTTAAGCTCAGTGAGATGTTATGGTCTGGTGCGTCAGTATTTGTCTGCAGCCCTCGCATCCCATAATCACAGGAAAGAACATCCTCAGAGATGCTTGTATTTTAGACAGAGACTAGAGATGCTGACAGCTTTACTTTGAAGCGGTGTGTACAGGAAATAAACATGCTGAAACGGATTTTCTTGCTGCCTTCTTAGAAAAGCTTTTGCTCGGGTGTTGCTGAGGTGTTTCTAGGTGATACCTATGCAGGGACACCTGAACATGTCATTTCATTCTTCTGCTGTAACATCCTCCACCCACTGCATGCACAGCGGTGGTGAGCACTGCTACATTCAATCATTTGGTCTTTAAGATGTCAGACCAACAGTCCAAAATCCAAAGATAGTGTATTTACTATCACAAGAAACTAAGAAAGAAGAGAATTGAACTGAATCGGTTGAGTGTATAGAGTTTTCTGTTGACGTCACGGTCTGGAGCTGATGTGGTCTCCTCGGTGCTTTTGTAGGAATACTGTAAGGTCTCATATAAAGGCTCAGTAAAGAAAATGGTGTTTCATCATCGACACAGTCTCTCATGGAAACATCTTTTTAATATTTGAAATGAAACGATTCTGTTGTCATATTTTTGTCTCCTGGCATTTACAGGAACAAATCAAGGCTTCGTGAGTTTGGAAATGTTCGGTTTAGGCACTTTGAAAATGCTTTAAAAGTGCATGAACTTTATTCTTAAAAAGCTGAACGAACCCTGAATGTTTTCTTTGCTGGCCTCCTGATCGATGTTACTGTCAACAGTTGATATCACATTGAAAACTTACCCATAAAAAGGAAGGCTGCAAGACTTTAAATGTGAAAATTCTGGAGGAAGTGGCAGCTCAAAACATTGTTCAGGGAACAAGGCAAAGAGGAACACCTGATGGAGTTACAGAACTTCTTATAACAACAGGTAAACATGGAGGAGGTTTTGAGATTGTAATCACTGGGGAACAGAGGAAACAATAAAAGTCTCTAATATTGGCCTGTCCCAAATAAAGGCCTCTGAAGTAAATAGAATGTTTGGGCATGATTTAACCGTTCAAATAAACTCCTGCAGTCCAGAAACATCTTTACGAGTCGATTCTGATTTTGTGTCCGTCAGAGCACCGTCATGACCCGGATCGAGATCGACCACGAGTACCAGGCCCTGGTGACCCGGTCGGAGCAGCTGCTGACCGCCATGCAGAACAAGAAGAAGGAGGAGGAGGAGCGGGAGCGGCTCCGACGCATCCAGGAGGAGATGGAGAGGGAGAAGAAGAGGAGGGAGGAGGAGGAGCAGCGCCGCAAGCAGGAGGAGGAGGACCGGCGGCTGTAAGTGGGGGAGAGGTCGGGGTACTTGATACATGTCGGCTTATTCACCTGTTGTTTCGCTTTAGCTGAAAATTAAAAGAGTGCTTGTCAAAGTTGGTGTGTTTCGAAACAACAAAAGTGACTGTTTAGTGAAAAATGCTGCAGTGGACCAGAAGGGCTTTTAGTTAATGAGATCGCTGCTCCAAAAGGATTAATTCTCACATAAGCTGGACAGCGTTATCAGGCCGGGTTGTTGCCTTTTTTTTTTCTTTCACATTTCCTGCATTTTGCTGACACTCTCGTCTCACAAACGAGTACTGCAGCAGAATAAGTCCCCAGAGTCCAGCATTACGGGAGAACAATGGCAAGGAGGTCAAAGGTCACGAGTCCAGAGGAAAGGTTTTACAGACCGTGTGCGTGGAATTGATGAACTCATTTAAAGAGATACTGCAAACTTAAACGCGTTTTCTGAGCTGAAAACAACATGATATGACATGATCAGTCCTGGTGTTAATGTTGACTTTTTTTTATACGAAATTCATAAAACAAATCAGCATTTCAGTTTGCAGTTTGTAGGATTTGCTGGAAGGGACTTGCTGCAGTCCGTTAATGTGTCCGACGGTCTCAGCAGGTTACAATCCTTCACAGCTTTGTCAGGGAGGTTTGACGTCTTCATCCTGATTTTATCTATAAACACTGGGATTTTGGGCAAATATTGAGGAAGGAGGCCAAAGCACCAGATTTAAAACTGTAGGAATATCTGGATATAGTGTCGGTAATGTTACCCCCCGAGACTTCCTGAAATTTGGAAAAAAACACTTGGCTGCTGACTTGGTTCGTTACTGGAGCCATAAAATTTGAGATTAATTACGAGAAATGTGATGTTGAGACACCTGGGAGTCGAGCAATTAAACCCTCATACATACAAGTAGCTCTCCTACTAACTAAAAATGTATTTAAAAAATAAAATGAAACACCACTCTCACATACACTCAGTCATGCAGTTTAATACAACAGTCCGGTAATAACTCCTCCCTTCCTGGAGGTTAAGGTTGTTGCGTTGTATAAGTCCTACCAACTCGCAGTCCTTACGTCAAAGAATATAAGATACTTGTTAAAAAGTGCATTCAGCCTATTTCTTCTTTGTTGATATAGAAAGTGTTGCTTGGTGGATCTTGACAGCAAACTGCCTTGACTCTGCATGTCAGTAGGAACATGGAGACGCCATGTAAGACTCTGCTTCGGCCTCTGTTTTCAATCTCTGTTCAGTTTAACTTGCTATCCTTGACATGCCCCCCCCCCCCAATTTCCTAAATGGCACCATGTAAGTGGCCGGTGCGGCTTTTGAATCCATTAAGGTCTGCACACGGTGACATGGAAAATTTAATTTCCTGCCCAGATCGTGGCAGGCATATTCTTCAGTCATGTCTGACCCCCACGATCTTCCCCTCCATCAGTGGTATGGAAAGTCTTTCAGGAGGACTGATGGGGGCCATTGTGTTCGTCACAAACCACTACCCGCTAATGTAAGACATTAGAGACGACAGCACCAAATTTTATGGCCCACTCTCCCCTCCCTTTACTCGCCTCCTCTGGCAAGTTATGAACTCCCAAGATGCACCTGCAGCTGGCAGACTGAAGGTCAGGAGAGCGGCGACACGCCGCTGCTGACCCTGTAATACCGCATTTGATAGGATTTCATCAGAGATCCAGAGCAGGTTTAATACAGCCTGTCTGTCGACAGAATCGTCTCCCACCTTAAAGCTGCAGTGCGGAACGTTTGTCTCCCCCTTCTGGCAGTGAGAGTAACTACACAAGCTACAGGGGCGCTCGCTCACGTCTCCACATCTCTAGGACAATAATCCATTATTCAGGCAGAGTAAATGTAATATTTTCTAAAGTCCAACCTGTCATCCGGTCTGCCCTCAGTCCTGCTCTTCTTCCAGCCTCTCCACTGATGGTTCTCACCGTTTCTGACTATAGTCCTTCCTCTGGATGCAGAGTTTCAGAAACTTTTCTTGGGGCTTCTTGGGTTTTTCTTCCAGACTCCTGGTTGCTGCAGCTCAAACCAGAGCCATGTAGGGAGAACTACACGAGGTCTCAGGAGAACTTTTCTCTCCATCCAGGAGAGGCTCAAACCATCAGACGAAATATTTAAAGGATTAATCAAATCGGCAAAATAATTGGCTCCACCCGTGGTTGCCAAACTTTCTTTTGCTGCGCCTCCCTTTTGGAGACGAAACTATTTTCTGAGCTGCTTTTTCTCCCATTAACACAGTGACAGAAATCCCAGCATGCAACCTGTCAGGGCAGATTTTAATCTCTGAAGGGGCGTGTTGTATAAAAACATTATAAACATCACACTGTAACTGTCATGAGTTATTACAGTTCACATCAGTTTGAAACATTCCGTTACATTCCAAAACATAAAACAGTGTTTGAGTGCATGAAAACCAAAAGAGAGCAACAAAAAGTATTTCTAGTGGTTAGAAGTATAAATCCAGATACATGCTGTGTACATAAACATGCAGGATGTGACCAGGTTTCTATGAAACTCCCTTTGTTTCATGAATTGTAAATGTTTGTGGGTGAAACGCTCAACTGAACGCTGAGTGGTACTTTTCCCGTTGGAGAAGAAGAAGAAGGCTGACGTTGACTTCACTAATCTGACTGTATGTCTCTCACTCTGTCTCCATGTCTGTCTTTATTTATTCTCCTTCATCTCTCCATTATACACCTCCATTTCTTTGTGTTTCGTCTCACTCCCCGTCTCTTTATTTTGTTTGCTTGTTTGTTTGTTTTTTCGTTCTTACCGTCCTCCATTTGATTCTCCCTCTTTCTCCTCCATCAGGAAAGCGGAGATGGAGCTGAAGAGGAAGCAGGAAGAGGAGGAGAGGAAGAGGAGGGAGGAGGAGGAGAGGAGGATTCAGGTGAGTCGCCCTCGCGTTCGAAATAAGAGACGAGCTGGATTTGAGATGTTTTGCCTGTTCGGGCCTCGCTGGCTTCAGTCCCGCTGAACAGGCTGCTCTTTGTGTGCGTCTGTGTGAGACACAGAGATAGCGGGTTTGGCGGTTTGGCGGCAGGTTCCTGTGGTTCCCCCGGGCGTCGACTTGGCCCAGATCAAGCGCAGATTTTAGCAGCGAGTGGCGCCCGTTCAGATCAAAGCTGCTGGCCGGCGGCCCGGAGCCCCAGGCTGGGTTACCCACAAACCACCTGCAACTCCAGCGCAGAGTTGTTGGGCTTCTCTAGTCACGTTTGCTGGGCTCAGGATTTAGGGAGAGGAGGTGACACCAGTCTTCTCTGTTTATCCAGACGTTCTACTTAGGATCCAAGATATGATGTGAAGCAGTTGGAGGTGTGAAACCACAGTTCAGATCTAAAACTTGACACACTTTGTTGCACTGGATGTGTTTTGTGTATTAAAGACGTGATTATATCAGCTGGTCCATGACAGAATCTATCCAGGATCTGGTTTCATAAAGCGATTAGCGAGCGCTGCTTACATGCAGACAGCTCTGCTGCATTGATTTAAACTGTCCACTGTGAGTGTGACGGTTAGTCAGATCACACAAACAGACCCTGATGAAACACACTCTAAATCAATCGCAGCAATTAACCAGCATGCAGCTGGTTTTTTTTAATCAAAATGTCTCCCTGAAGTGTTTGACTGTAGAATGACCATTAAAACACGGCCGTGATCATGACAGACAGCTGCCTGCAGGTGTCAGAACGTAAACAGCAGCTTAATACATTAAATTGGTGTCTTACCCCAAACTATTTCTTTACTATGAAGCATCTGAAGCGCCGCCCTCGGGCTCTGAGGTGCAGCGAGATGACCGACTGACTTCAACAGCTGACTGGCTGTTGAATCAGGTGACCTGCCTGACATTCTAAAACCAGCCGCTGGCGACGTGACAAGCTGAGTCTCAGGTGACGCCGGTTACCATGGCACCTGTCAGTGGGGGGGATATATGAGGCAGCAAGCGAACTTTTTGTTGTAGCAGGAAAGAAGAGCTTCTGTAGCTCAAACTGCAGGTTCTGATAGAAAGGAGTCGGAACACTCAGAGCGTCGGTTTGTTGCATTATGGGGACGCTCGGGGTGCCGATGTTGTCTGGATGCTACGGCTGATCGGTGGATGCTAACAACAACACAGACACTCCAGTTGGGCATCCAATGGAGCCCTTGTCACAGAGCACCGGCAGCAACATGTGTGTTTGTGGTGTGTTCAGGTGGAGATGGAGGTGCAGCTGCAGGCAGAGCGGGAGGAGGACGTGGCTCGGCAGGCCATCCTGGAGCAGGAGAGGAGGGACCGGGAGCTGGCGCTGAGGATCGCGCAGAGCGAGGCCGAGCTCATCCCCGAGGAGGTGCTGAACGACTCGGGGCTGCGCAGGTGACTCGCACAGCTGCCACGATGGTGTTTCGCTGTGACACCATCGCCGTCTCGCTGTCTTACCTTTGCCATTTTCTTTCCTTTCGACACTATATCATCGAGGGGGTGGTGGACAGTAAGAATCAGGCTCGAGGAGGTCTGGGGGACAAAATCTGCTTAACAGTGGAAGAGACGCTATGAGCAGCTAAAGAAACAGTCATATGTGGCTTTAAGTTCTGGGTATCAATTCTTCTTTTCTACCGACCGAAAAGCAGCTAGAAGTCGAATGTCTGGTCAGATTTACGCTGTACGTTCGCTGTTAGGGTATGTTAGATGTTTAGAAGTAGCCTCATTTCAAGGTTGGGGATCCATTTTTGTGGATTGGCAGACCGTCAGGCCTCCACGAGCTCGAGACGTTTGATGAGCGAGCGCCAACCCTTCTGAATCCCTACAGACCCTGAACCTTCTGCTCACGTCGCTGTAGTCTCAGCATGACATGTGACAGGGTCCAGGTCGGTCGAACTCGTTATTAGGGCGGAGTTGATGCGATACGATACTCGGAAGTATGTTTTCAGCGTGGGCTCACGTTCCCTCGCTGTAGTTTGGGAAAAACACTGAATGTTTTATGGAGCTGAAGTAATTACGCATCGCGGCGTGTCAACAAGCGAGAAAGTTAGAAAACGCAGTCAGACTGTGGAAGTTTCTGTTTGACTGCGACTGTTTGCTGTTCTTCCAAACCAACTTCCTGACAGAAACCCGACTCTCCCCGTGCTGCAGGAACCATCGTGTTTAACCATGTCTCTTCTCCTTCTTCTTCTGTTTTCTTTGTTTTCTCCCCTCTCAGTAACGGCTCCTCAGTTCCATCGTCCCCAGAGAGAGCAGCGTAAGACCCGGCGACTTAACCCTTTAATTGAACCCCACCTGCCCCTTGACCTTTTTAACCTACGACCACCAGCCCCTGCATGCTGTAACAATCAGCCAGCCGAGCCCCCCCCCCACCCCGAGTCTAACAATGACACTCTGATTGCAACTAACAGTCGCTGCAGTTTCATACGAAGCACTTTAACTTTGACTTTAGCAGAACAGTAACAAAGTAATTAGCTCCAGTTTTAACTGTAGCACCAGCGTGATTGTCACCCAGCTGAAACGTGATCGGGGCTCGACTTCATCAAACTGCTGAGGGGTTTTTACCAAGAAATGTTCTTTATTTTCTTCTATCAAATGTCAAAGTGTAGCAGCCTTTTTAAAGCAGCTCTCTAATGAATGGGACACTATATAGGCCTCCACTCGGCCTTCATCTGTTCACGGTGAAAGAATAAATAACAGCATCCTTCTGCTTACGTTGGATTTAAATGAGTTTAATACGACTTCATTTATCCCTGCAGCGCATCCTGTTCAACAGATACTCGCGCAGGAGTATCAAGCTTAAAAGTAATGTAGATTTGTTGGCAATAAATAACTAAATATCTAAACAATAAAAAAACAGTACATGAGGCAATGAGGCCTTACAAAGCATAAAAACATTAAAAGTAAACCTTTAGATTTTTAGTTAATTGAGGACATGATGCAGTGATGGACTGGACTCATTGTAAAACGTGTATTTAGTGATTTAGATACTCTTTAAATATTCTGCGTGATATAATACTCAGCAACATCCTGTATAATTTGAGTGTTTTTTAAAGGCTATTTTCAGATGAATAGCTTTTAGTCTTGAGTGAAGAATTTCTCTCAGCAGTTTGCTGAGTTCGGGCCGTGTCCTCTGATCGGAGGTTGGAGGGAGAATCACTCCTCGCGTGATGAGAAGAGGGGGAGTCGAATCACCTTCCCGCCTTGTGATTTTGGGTTTTGTGATATCGTCCGGTGTCTTATAATCCTATAATCCTCTGTTTACAGCGCCGCAGGAACCTCGAAGCACACGAGCTTGACCATGTAGGTTCCCCCTCTCAGCAGCATCACACCAAACACCTGCAGGACACTGCGCGGTGCTGCATGTAGAGTTGCGGCTGTTTTGTTCAGGTATATGCAGAGAGAGCGGTAGTCTGCGGTGGCTTCCTCCATCCGTTTTGCTCGGGAGCACGAGCGGCGAGAGGTTGAAGCAGTTCGGCTGAAATGCTGAAGTACTCGCCTCCCTCGCACACCTCTCTGCGCTGACCCTGAGGGCCACCGCATACAAAGTCACTCTGAAAGTTGAAACTGAGGCTTCGCGTCGTGAGTCAGCTGAGGCTGTTACACACTCGGAGGATGCAGGAGTGCTGCATCGTAGCAGCTGCTTCCACTCCGCACTCCTCTCCCTCTTCGTCTTCTTCACGTTTGCAGTGCTCTTGTCAAAGTAATATCACAGCATTCTTTTCCCTACAAACGGACTGAAAAGCTAAAGTAGGTGCCTTTGACCAGGTTTCATACACTCGGTCACAGAGAGCAACATGTACACAGATGAACTGTCATTAACTACTGTGTTAAAACACCAACAACATACTAACTTTGTTCAAACTTGGGGCCGTCACACTTTTTAGGGAAGAGATGGCGAAGGAAATGACTGAACTCCTGGCTCGGTGGGTAGAACCTGCACCTCTGTCTTCGTGTGAAAATCTCTACTCAAATCAAATCGATTCACTTTTCTCTAAGTTGTGATTTTTAAAAGCCAGAATGTTTTCAATTCACTCTTTTAAGAGTCCAGATGATTTTTGTTGATTGTTGATGATCAAAATCGAATCAAAGAATTCTGATTTTCAGGGTTAACTCCCTCAAAAACAGTTAAGATCTGCCGTCGGTCAGTGATTGGTCTCATTCAGAAGAGAAACAATCTGTAAAAGCTCAATATAAGTGAGGTCCGTTAATCATCAGATTACAGCGGCTGAGTGGCGTTTCCCCTCCCCTGTATTAGTGCAGCAGTGTGAATGAGTGATGTCCTGCTGCTAATTGGCTCAGGCCGCCTCTCAGTGCGCCGTAAACACCCCGACAGGAAGTAGGAGCAGAAGGTGACTTGGCTCGCTGCCAAGTCCACCACGGGCTTCTGGGAACACGGTACAGCCGTCCGGGCTCCCGGGCCAGCTCCCGCTAATGACGAGATGCAGAGCCACCCAATAGGATTAGAGGACCAGCAGGGTCCCGCCTCCAACTTCCCGGTGTTCTAAAAAGGGCAAATCCCAGTCACGGATTAATCAGGCCTGTCAGCAGCGCCGCGGGGGAGCGAGCAGCAGGCCAACAGCTGGAGAGGAGATGTACGCTTTAAACTGTCAAACGGGTCATTTATTATTTAGGCTACAGAGCTGCCACTTCACTGCTCCACGCCGGCAACACGCCGTCATACCAGAGGCGACTGAAACAGCATGCATTTTAATGTCTTCGTCCTCAAACCATCTACAGCTTTACTGTAGCAGCCCCCCCCCCCAGTCTCTCCTCGCTTTCACCTTAACACCTGCAACGAACCCCTGTTAACTTGTATCTGTGATTCTTTGCTGACTCGCAGGTGGGTGGAGTTTACTGTGAAAGGTCTTTCAGCTCGTTACCTTTCAGCCTTCGTTGCCGACACGACGTGATTTTAAGCCGCATAAAAGTAAAAACTGGCTGCAGACCTGTTCACTGGAGCTGACGTTTCTTTTCAAATAGAGATCTGTAGCTGCGGACTGTCTGAGTTGCTGTTCGTCTTACTCTCGTGGTTTTGGCCATATTCTATTGGCATTAACAACAGTTTAGTCACCAAGTTTTAATAGCTGAGATCTTCGAGACGTCACTAAGGACAATTCTCTAATCTTTGCTTTTTTCGTGTAAATCGCTGGACGCTTTTGCCTTCTCAGGTCTCTAAACATCAGCGGAAACATTTTCGGCCTTCTGGTTATGACAGCATCGTCCTTACTAAAGTCATTTCTGACATCTTTCTAAGCGTTTCTGTTGTGGACAGAATAATGTTGCAGACCTGGGATTAATGGCGTCCGTTGTTGGGTCAGTGGGTGTCAAACTTGCTGTATTTTTACCTGACACTCCGTAAACTCCACCCGTCTAGTTCCTCTTTACAAGTTAATATGACGCATTTCTTCAAATTCCAAGTTCATAATGAAGCGAATGCTGCCGGCGTCCCACAGTTCCCTGCTGAGAGTCTCTGTTGCTGATTCCCTGGTTTGTCCTGGTCTGTTTCCTATATCAGAGGTCCGCAGGTCCAGGCCTCCAAGGCGGCTGCCGGGGCCAAGAAGTACGAGCTGAGCAAGTGGAAGTACGCGGAGCTGCGGGACGCCATCAATACCTCGTGTGGTGAGTGTGACGGTTTAGTTGGTCACCACAGCAGTTAAATCCCAGGAATGTATCCCATAGTAGTCCAGAACGGGTGCAGACACGGGGAAAACCCTGCAACACAGAGCCTGCGAACTACCTCGACAAATAAAAACAAGGTTTTACACACTAGTTCAGTTGTTCACTTAACCGTAGCGCCACCTTCAGGTGAAAATGTCAACTTTGTACATTAAGACATCCAACTGGCAGACAGTCATGAAAGCTGCTGATCACTTCAGCTCCACAGAGGAGGAACCGGTGACTGATACATGACAGAGATACCTGCCACAGCTCACTTTCTACACCACTTACTTTTATTTTTGTAAACGCTCCGTCGTTTCATGGCCACTTCTCTCATGTGGGAGTGTGTTGCTGGTCGAGCAGAACTCGTAGCAAAGCCCATCATGATGATAGCACAGCTTTGTACCCCGTGTGTTGGCTTTGTCAAATAAAACATGACAATACCTGAGAGTCTCATGATAACCTATCAAACTGCAGAAAACTGCTTAACCTTTGCACCCACATTTAAAGAGTAGATGGCGATCTCATCCAGGGCAGCTCTAAAGGTGCCACATGTAGGATTTTAGTATTACTGAAGTCCAGCCATAGTAATTATGAAACATCAAGGTTAATATGGCTGAGATGTTATGTGACCTCTTGTTGACCTTGTTGACTCTGGTTCGGCATCAGTAGATCGTTTTGTTAGGTTGGGCTGCAGCCGCTGGATCCTCCAAATTCGGGAGAAGGCGGCCTCATTTGAAGGAGCCTTTGAAATGGGACGGCCTCGTCGCTGCGATGCCTGTGAAGGATGCAGCGTCTCTCCCCGTTTCCAGTCTTTATGCTAAGCTAAGCTAACCAGCTGCCGGCTGTATAAATACTTCTTCCGCCACTGGTAGCAACAGAAGAATAACCTGTCGGCTGTTGGCTCAACGACAGTTTGACATAAAGCAGGTCAAAGGTCAGCACCCGTACCCATATTCCTGCCTTCTTGGGCTGATTTTGATTGTGAAAGGCAAAGAAAAGATCATTCCCCGCTTCCCTGGGTTTTCTGCTCATAATATTCAACCTTAGAGGCCGCCTGTCCTTATCCACGCAGCAGGAAGCGTGAAGGACGAGGACGGGAGGGCCGGCCCCTGGCGGCGTCCCACAAATGAGCGGGTGGAGAAGCAGAGCCCGCGGGCGGCGGCTGTTAGCAGGCCGCTCACCTCGCCGCCCAGACGGAGGAGGAGATCGAATATTGATGTGATCACGTCCGCCGCTCACGATGATAAAAATGTCCAACGTAACAGAGCGATGAGGGGCTGTTGACACCTGCCACATTGTGGTTGATTCTGCAGTGATTTCAGCTCTGCACAGTAAATGGAACCCCCCCCCCACACACACACCATTTGTCTGCCTCCGAAGTATTTCTGTCCAGCTGACGTTACCTCAGCACTTACTGTGCATTAAGCGTCTCACTGCAGACCGCTGGCCTTCACGCCGTGGATGATAAATGCAGTGTTTTTTATCCACTCAAGTAATTTATCTGAATCATCCTGATGAAATGTGTTTTCTTAATGCAGGCTGCGTGAACCGCCTTTTGTCAGTCTGCACACACACACACACACACACACACACAGTATTGATTTTTGTGAAGATGTTAATGAACGGCAGCAGTTTGGAGGGCAAACGAACAAAAGTTAATACAAACCTGTCTGATAGTTGTGCGAGGTTGAGCAGTTTATCTTTGTGGCTTCATGGTTAGCAAATATACGCTGAGTGTGTGGCCAAAGGTATGTGGACACCCCCCTCCATGTGCTTTTACTGTGGGCCTGTCTGTTCCGGTGAAGGGAAGTCTGGCTGGCACAGCAGTGATTCCCAAACAGGAGCACGTGAAATGATCAGCTAACAGAGAAAAATAGGAAATGTGATATATACTAAAGAATACACGTGTGTGTTTAAATATATATATCCAAATATTTGACTTCAGGAGCTAAATAAACACCCAAATATGATTACAAATTGGTCTCAGCCTGATAATAATTAATAGATTTACTTTCAACCTTCTGCTGTTAATATGCAGACAAAGACATGACGGTCAGTTTTAACTCCTTAATGTCGTGTCCTGCAGGACAAAGTACCTGAAATGTTGGAGTTAAAATAGAAGGTCATGGATACGTGGTGGCAGAGCGAATGCACACTTGGCTGACCTAAAAAAAAAACCAAAAGTTTGTGTTCTTAAAAGGTCGTCTGAGAAAAAATGTAAATACAATTGCACCATGTCGTATTAGTCTTATAGTATTTGTTTTTCCCCTGCAGACATCGATCTGCTGGCTGCCTGCAGAGAGGAGTTCCACCGCCGGCTCAAAGTTTACCACGCCTGGAAGTCAAAGAACAAGAAGAGGAACACCGAGACCGAGCAGCGCGCACCCAAATGTGTCACCGACTACGGTACGACGTTACAACACGTTACAGCACCGTTAGGATTGGTGTTTACCAGGAAACCAACTGTTTTCGTTGTTAACATCTTTATTCTCTGTTTCTTCTTCGTTTTAAGCTTAAATCAACAATGTTTTGTTCGGAGATTCTGTCATAAAGTTTTTCATATCGCTCGTGTTCATTAGGGGCACACTTTTCTAAACACCAGTTAAATCCTGGTTAATACCCGTGTTGAATCCTAGTAGCCTGACGTGCACCTCCCCCGAAATGTAACTACGCTGTGATAGGTCGGCTTGGAAAATTCACTTTCCTGCCTCAGTCTGTTGAGCTGTCGCACACAACGTCTCCCCGACGTCTCCTCTCTTATCTGCGTTGCACATCCAACCTAACATGACCTGTTTGAGTCGCCATTGTTGGATGTACAAGAAGAAACTCAACATAGTGGCATAGAAACCCCACCGCCGCCTAGCGCCTTGGCGGTGTAATTGCAGAAAGACGCAGACACTCCAGGTATGAATGCTCACAGCGGCGTAGACTGCAGCACAGTCTATATAAACCAGCCTTAATGTGCACTGTTGTTGTGTGCTTGTCAAGTCGCCAGCGGCTTTACAACATGAGGCACGCCGCTACAGAAATAAAAAGCCTGAAAAGCCGGCACACGTGTCTCACGGGTTTGTAATTAAGGATTTAAAGTTCACTCAACTGTCACAGTAGCGTTTCTGAGAAAATATCCAAGTCTGACCAAAGTCTTGCATGTGGACAAACCTACAGACTGACAGCTGACACTAGAAGAAGAACAGAACGCGACCCGTAATGCAGAAGAACTCCTCTGGGGGCGTTCAGGGTCCCCGACGCGTCGGCGTGTTCGCTCAGTCCAGGCGATCTTCAAACACAAACGGACCTTGGCTGCCTCTCACCTCTCCGCCGCCGTCACCTCATCTCCTTGTGGCACACGTCGAGTTGTCATGACGACGGAGAGCTCTCACTCTGAGCCGTCTGCTGTGTGCTCTGCTTAGACTACTGATTGCACCGCGAGCCCCACACGCCCACTTTCATCTTCTTTATCCGCTGCTGCCGATCGGCCTCACGGACACAAGCAGCACTTATTAATGTGAGGTCCGGGGGTCTGCTCTGTCCCGTCCCTTTGTCACTGTCACACCGTCCCTCTCTTTTCTATTTACACAGCAGTTTAATATTTCGTTTTTCATAACACATTCGATAGCATTAATATCACGTGGGAAAGTGCTGTGAAGGTCACGGGCCGATACTGACCCGGCTGACGAATAAATATAATCCGATATTCACAAATGAGCGAACTCCGACAGATTAAAGCAACACCGTACAAGACTTTTTGCGACTTGGCGCCCCCTACAAAAACCCAAACCCACAGCAACACCATGTCAGTCCGTCTCTCAACGCTGCCTGACTTTCCCGTCTGTGGCTCTGAGCCCACTGGGTCCTGCTGAAGATGTAAATCTTAAAAAAAAAAAAAATAACCTCACAACTACACAGTTAAATAGTAATTTCCTCAAACAGCAGGACGGTGTGAGTGTGCTTGTATCGTTTCTAGACATTTGCTGCTTAATTTTCACACATTTACACCTTTCTGAAATATAATTGCAACGTCCAGTATTTGCTCTGAAGTACAATAATCCTCTAAAAGGAAAAAACGTGATGCTTTTTATTCTTCTCGCTCCTTGTTTATCACTTTGTCTTCACAACACGTCTGACACTCAGACACGATGATGATGATGATAAATAGTATCATTAGGACAAGCTTAGCATTTTATATTAGTATTCTGTCGTCTCGTCGTGTTTTCATGTCTCTGTTTCACTGTTGCAGCTGTGTTGCATCACTTCCTGTTTGTACGTGTAACCTGGCATGTTTACTTTCAGATCATGCACCTCCTGTGAAAAAAGCATGTAAGTGGTCCTCCAGTGTGAACGCTACTAACCCGCAGAGCTACACCCCCCCTGATTAACCCCCACCCTCCCAACACAGTAGAGGTCTGCTCTTAACTGGGATCACTGTTGGTCTGGGGTTTGTGCTCTGTGCTGCTCAGTTTGATGGAAAAGTTTCCCTCTTTGTGGTGGTGGATGAGGAGGAAGGTGGATGGGTTTCCGTGGCAACCACTGCCTCTATTGAGACGTGTGTGTGTTCTGGGGAGATTATTTGAATGATTTTGAGGCACGGAGCCGCCGTTTGGTCTCTATGACCGGTGCACCGGTGTCGGCTCTCGCACATTTTGCGAGACGCCGTCCCAGAAGGCCATAACGGTTTGACAAACAGCCGAGGTAATTCCTCCGAGCTCTTACAGCTGCTGTTATTGATGCTCCCACACGGCAGAGAAACTCGAAAGGAAGGATAAAAAAGAGACAGAGAAAGAGAGGAAGGACAGAAGCGTTGTGTTTGGCGTCACGTTTACAGGCGCGCGGCGCGAGGAAAAGGCCGCCGCACCTGCTGATTGGAAGAGACGTGTTGTGAAAAGGTGTCGTCGTTCAAGCTTCGCTCCGTTCACTCCCGACTTAATGAAGACGTTGGATACATAACAGCCCTTTCAGCTATACGAGGCGTCTTTACTGATGACGTCCTCACTGGAGGTCGACTGATGTTCATCTGAAGCTGCTAGTCCAACACATCTGGTGATGTTTGTCTTTTTCTGCACAAAATACGCTTCATCCAGATTTCTATCGTCTTTGTCCCTGTTGTAGAGCAGTTTACTGTCCGACAACAGGAGGTTCAGTAAACCCGGACAGATATTTCTATATGCAGGCAATATATTTGTGTTTTTGCTATTTGGGTGAACTTTCCCTTTAAACCCTCCTCGGATACATTTGGGCTTTTAGATGAAGGATTTATCTGCTGATTCGTAGCTGAGCAGATCCATGAAGTCGAGGCGCACAAGCTTTGTTTCGCAGACTCTGTTCGTGACGCTGTCGTCAGGTGGGAACTTGGACAGTCGGACGCGTTCCCAGATCGGCCCGACTCCTCGGCACAGTTCAACAGTTTAACCCTGGATGTCCCGATGTTTGCTGGCAGCGGAGAGAGACTCCTGAGAGACGTGTGCAGATAGAAACGCAGAAACGGCAGCTTGAATCGCGTCTTTCACCGGCGTGTTGGACGTTTGCCCCGCCGGCGTCGCAGCCACAGTTTGCGCTCTCTCTCTCGCTCTCTCTCTCTCTCTCTCTCCGTACGAACGGGTCACACGTCCGCCTTGTTGTCGTCGGCCCTGAAACCCAAACTCGTCCCTCCTCTCGAGCCCTCGGTGAGTCACTAAAAGAACTCCGGCACTTTGTAGCAGGAAGCCGTGACAAACTGTAATCATCAATCTGAGCGTATTCAGCAGGGAGGGAAGTTCAAGTGCCTCCCCCAAGAATATTTCTCTATTTTTTACTGATTTTTCGGAACAAAAAGGGCTGATTTTTGGGAGGGTTTTTTTTCTTTCCTTCCTAAAAGTTGTCGGTGTCGGGTGGAGAAGTCGACATGTCTGTTGGCGGCGTGGTTCTTTTTCTCTCGCCTTTTTATAAGGTGGCGTGAGGGCGTCGCTTTGTTGTCGACGTGTTGCCCTGGAACAGATGGTTGTTTCGTGTGTTCAGACGCTGCAAAGACTCATCTATAACAAGGCGCTTAAATCTTGGAATCGGTTTTAAGAAGTAGTTTTATTCTTAACATGTAGAACAAGAAGAAGAGCCACGCCTCTCTTGTTCCCGTTGCTCAGCTCGAAGACGGAATGAAATAAAGGAATGAGGCCGTTTTCCTTCAACACACTCAAATCAAGAGAAATCTGTTGGCAAGCTGAGCTGCGTTGGAAAGAAGTCATTTTCTTTGCGCATTTCCTGACTTTTAAAACTAAATACGAGATGAAATGACTTGTTAAAATGATCATTTTTGCAGAGCTCTGACTCAACAACCTGCATCATGTAAAGCTTCCTCAATCAGTAGACCCTGATTTTAGGCATCTTCGTAGGAAGATGTAAACACTGTATGTTTTTGTCTTCCACGCTTCCTGCCTCGCTCACTTCTCCCCTCAGCACTGCTGTGATCTCTGCCGACCCTCCTCTAACAGCAGGGACTCAAACGTGGAGGCCAGGGACCGGCTTTATTACTCAGACCTGATCCGAGAACAGCGGAGCAGGGCTTCGCGTTTACATGCAGTGATTTAATGGGGACCTGCGAAGAGATCACGGCCCTTTGAGTCAGCTGATGGGATTCTTTGTTCCATGTTTGCTTTGTTTCAGTTTGCATGAGCCCTGTTCCAGAGCGTTCACCTGTGTATTAACAACTTGAGAGTGAATGCAAACGTACCTAAAAAGCACCGTTACGACGTGAAGCTGCACCACTACTGTTCTTTATTAGTGCTGCGTACAGTTCAAGGTCAACCAGGAATAATTACAGGAACAAGGTGGTTGTCTTTTCTGCTGTAAAGCCACCAGACTTAAACTTTGAGCATCATTTCAGCCTTAAATACGGTATCTTATTGAAATAATTTATTAAATGGTTGTTTCTATTCATCATGTGTTTTTAATATATATAGTCATAGAAACGCATTTGATCGGAATGTCGCATCGAAGCAACAAATTACCCTGAAACCAGAAATAAGTAGAACATCGCAGGCGTTTATTGTGTCCTGAAACCTCTGTAAGCTCGTCAGACTGGCCCCTGCTGGAGTTGGTAAAGGTAATATTTAGCTCCAGGGCACTTCAGCAGGGCAGGTCTCAGATACTGTTTAGTTAATACACAGGTTGATAAACAGGAATCAGGCTGTTGCTCAGTAAACGCTGACCATCTTGTCCTTTACCTGACCCCAGCCTGCATGTAAATAAGGTCGCTGGCTCTGGATTGGTTGCTGTCACCTGTGGAGAACGTCCTAACTTATTTTTCCCTCCATCCAATCAACAGCCCAGCAGAACCCAGCCCCGCCCATACCGGCCCGGCAGTACGAGGTGGCCATGAACCGGCAGCAGCGCTACTTCCGCATCCCGTTCATCAGGCCGGGCGACCAGTACAAAGACCCCCAGAACAAGAAGAAGGGCTGGTGGTACGCTCACTTCGACGGGCCTTGGATCGCCAGGCAGATGGAGCTGCATCCCGATAAACATCCCATCCTGCTGGTGGCAGGTCAGTACAGCACGGAGATGGGATGGACGTGTGAGAGGAGGAGGAATGGAAAGAATTAAATAAGGAAGGAATGGTGGAGAGAGGTGAGGAGCAGGGTGCATGCAGGAGTCCTGAAGTTATATTCCAGACCTCTAAAGACCTTTTCAACATATTTTCAGATCTGCAACGTCACAAGATAACTGGTTATCAGCAACATTATCAGTACATTTATCTTAAGATTGCAAAACAGTCTTAGTTTGACCTAATTCAGAACAAAACTCTTTAGAATAAAGTAGTGACCAACCCAAAGGCGAGGTAATAATAGTCACACACTCACATTAACAAACATTTCTATTTGGACTAAGAAATACAACATCGGCAATAAATGATATTAAATCAGAGTCGGTCTGAATCGATGTTCCAAAATATAATACCCCGTAAAATGCAGATGAAGACGTCTAAACTGATTTGATACTTTTTAAGACCCTGGAGGAGGGAAAGATTGATTAGAAGAATGGATGGAAGTATCAGCGAAGGGAGGGATGAAGCAGTGGAGGGTGACACGGAGGGACAGGAAAGAGGGAGTGAAGGAGGGACAAGATGCTCAAAAATCAAAAAGGGGGAGGGAATGTGCAGAAGTGACGGAAAGTAAGATGGATGGGAGAGAGAACTGGAAGGAAGAGCGGAAGAAAATGCTTGGACGAAGCAACAATGCAGTAAAGAAGAAGTAAGGGAAGGACAGAAGAAGAAACAGGAGGACTAAGAGTGGAGGTTGGGAGGGAAGGAAGCATGGAGTGAGAAAAGGAGGGAGGGTTGAAGGACAGAGAGCGTGAGCAGAGACGTGGATCAGAATCGATGAGTCGATAACTCTGACACAGACAGAAACGAAAGAAATCAAAAGTGACACTTCGTTGGCCGGCTTTAATAAACGTTCAGGAATTTGACTTTGTAACAGAGCAGCAGATTCATCATCATCATCATCATCATCATCATCATCTCTGAGTGCAGTCAGGTCGTCCGCCGCCGGGCAGCTGTGAAGAATGAGGCTTTTATTTTTTAGGGGTCCTGTGTTGGACGTCCGATATGAATCACGGCGCAGGATTTTAGGAAGCCAGACGTCGCCTTTCATCAGAGCGTGATGGAGACAGATGTGCAGCGTATATCTATTTATTGCAGCGTATATCTATTTATTCACGCCGATTGCCGTTGTTGAATGTGTTCAGGGAGTGAAATATATGCAGTTTGTTCCTGTTCCTGCAGTTTCTACGTCAAATACAGAACGGTCCAAAATTCAACCGTTAAAAGGGGCGTCAAGTAATCTGACTTCAGATATCGAGACCGTTGAACCTTGTTTTGCTGCGTCATTTCAGATTAAATTGTTTTCACCAACTTAATCGCAACATAATTTGTACAGAGCGTAGTATGTTAACATGCTAATATATTAACTCCATGTTAGCATGCATTGATACACTATGTTACCTTTTAAACTTCGGCTTATCTTAGCGTGCTAAATGCTAGCTGTCAAATTCAGCATGCTGGTTTTGGGAGTAGGCTAAACCTGACGTGTATTTGTTTGTATCTTTCAGGAAAGGACGACATGGAGATGTGCGAGCTGAGTCTGGAGGAGACGGGCCTGTCGAGGAAGAGGGGAGCGGAGATCCTGCCGCGGCAGTTTGAGGAGATTTGGGAGCGCTGCGGCGGGATCCAGTACCTCCGCAGCGCCATCGAGAGCCGGCAGGCGCGACCCACCTACGCCACGGCGATGCTGCAGAGCATGTTCAAGTGACGGGGCCCGGGGGGCTTCTCACCGCAAACAAAGGGACAAATGCACCAGCTACCTAACACAGATGGCGTCTGAGCGGAACCAGGTTCTGACTGCAGTTCACGTGAACAGCGATTTCTCTCAACTGTCCCTTTTGTTTTAGTTTTTCTGTTGTCGTTTTTTGTTCTCGCTGTCTCTTCCTCGAAGGGGCGGGGCAGGCGGGGGAGGTGGGGGGGGCAGGGGACCCTATGCAGAAAAATCAATACTAAATGATCAACATCCGGTCGTTTTCCAAGGAATTCCGTTCTCTGTAACAAGTCTAACTACGAGGCCTTAATACTACTTTAACGGGGTTTAATTGCCAGAAGTAGGACTTTTTGTTTTTGTTCAAAGCTGCCTCCCCAAACAAGAAAACTTAATTCCTTTGTAATTATGCATCCCTGATTATTACACTGAAGTCTGACTGGTGTGGCGCTTCCATGCTGACGATCCCACTCCGACTTACAGCCTGCTGTTTACACGGCCTCCATGTGGTTCTTACAGGGCACGAGTGTCAGATTATTCCTCGTCGCTGCGCTCGGGATTAAGTAAAATATTTGCTAATGCTCGTTTTTGTTTCGACCTTTCGTCTCTGCAACCGAATGTAACTTGAGACCTCGCTGATTTGTTCGTGTAGTGATTCCTCGTTTCTTCTCATCATGTTTGATTTAATATGTAAAGCTAATGAGAAAAAGGTCCAACAACGTTTGACTTGGAGACCAAACTTTGCTCTGAACATCGAACCCTCCTCGTAGGGGTGTGTTTCGGTTCTTCTTCTTTTTTTTTTTTTTTGTCTGCCTTCATCGAGCAAAGCAGAAAATGTGAAAGAATTATGCAAATGCTGAGACGCACCTCCTCCTGGGCTGTCTGAGACCAGAGCAGCGCTGCAAAAAAAGATACTCATTCTTACCGTCTTCAGTCTTCGAATCTGATCTTCTCACACGAGGAAACCTAATTTGCCAATGCAGTGATTCCCAGGGCAGTTTCACATGTTTGTCATTGACGCCGTGTGATTCCAGAAATGTAAAAACGTGCACCTGCTGCGTGAGAAGCTCTGGAGCGTGTCGTTACCTCTGTACGATGCACTGGTACCTGAACTGGAACACTGAGTATTTTCTGCACAGCGAGGACAGTATATGCAGTGATGTTCCAACTGGAATGTAAAAGTTTATTTTTGACAGAACAGTTTCTACTTGAGTGGCTCGGGGCGCGTGGGATTGTCAAGAGAAGCAATAAATCACACAAGCTAAGCTAAGAGGAAAAAAACAAAAACAGGTCTCCTTTGACGGGTACGTAAAATATTTAAAGACAATCTGCTGCGACGCTACACCTTCTCTGTTCACCTGAGGTTGCCAGGTCTGGTCCTGAGCTTTCCGTTCCTTTGTACGCTCTTCTCTGCACAACAAAAAGGTGACTTGAAGCATGAAGATCTGTCTTGTTGCATAGCAGCTGATCCCTTTTACACATGGCATTAACATGCGGGAAAGCAGGCATCGGATCAATGAATGACACGCTGAAGGTCTGATGGTGCGGCTCGCAGTGGCAGCAAAGACGGGAGGTTTTGATCTGGTGATCTGCAGGTCAACGGATGTCTGGACGTCTCTGTTTAAAGGACTGAACACAGACGTCGAAGTTACGAGTGACTTTTGTTTCGGCATATTCCAGGAACTATATTTCACTGTGAAGCAGGTCTTGACGCCATGTCGTCATACAGTCAATGGCGTTTATAAAATTTAGTCCAATTTGAAACTAGGCATCAAATCACAAGCTCCGTGCTAACTGTTAGGATTGCAAAGGGTGCATCTTTAAGTCGGCCATCTTGCTGGTCTGATGGAACAAAAATCGCCTCAATTTCGATCAACTCATCTGTTCACAACAGCCGTGTAGTAGTTTGGACTAGTCTGTCTTCCTGTAACGTACGTGCACAGACTGTATTTCAGGATACGACTAGACGTCATGTTGTGGACGTCTTAAAACTTGACGGCAGTTTGAACTTTGATGTCCCGACGTCTTTTGACGTGTGCATCACGTCTCTGCACCAGAGCTCTAATTTATATTGGTGCTGCAGCACATTTCAATTAGTTACCCAAAACCTGCGCCCCTTCATTCTCTGTAGCAACTAATGTCCTTGTGTTTTCTGGTGTTAACGAGCTCCTCAGACATAATTAGATGCCGACTTTAATTGCTGTGAAATTATTTACTGTATTTTTGCGCAAATGTGTAAATCTTTGTGACCTTTTCGATGCTGACGGTTGTCGCTGGTTTTGGTTACATCAAACATGCGAGTTCACTCTGATTTAAGATGCATTTTTCTAACCTTTTGCTAACTTCGGTTCTCTCTCTGGCTGGATTTGCTGCTTTAGTTGCTGCTACCTGTAACATCAGATGTGTGCAGAGACTGAAGAAGCAATGGGCTCCTAATCAGTTCAGCTTCAAACAATTCAGAAATAAAGTTACACCACAAACACCGAGAGGATATAAATACCGTCAGGATGCGTGTAGGAGCCGGTGTTTCAGTCTGTTTAAAAGCACGTTAATGCCGAGTGTAAAAGGGGCCTCAGTGTTGGCTTTAACTCCTGAGTGACGACCTCAAAGTGTTTCCTCAAAATGTCACGTTTCTCTCTCCACACATTACAATCATTCCTCGGGAAGCACTGCCTCTTTGTCCACTGTCACTTTTCTAACGCTGATCTCTCTAACAGATGAATAAATGCATTCCACGTTTCACTCGCCTCTCTGCTCGTTCTTTCACTCCATTTGGTGTCACACAAACACCTTTTTTAAAATGCCACACTTTTGTATTTTCATCTGCTGATTGTGAAACCCAACATTAAAATGATCATTTAACACTTTGAATAAGAAAAAGCTCAAACTACAGGTTGGTGGTGGTTCTTTTTTTTTTCCAGACTCATTTACATGAACTGTACACAGAATATTAGATCTACCAGCTCACGAAATGTTGAACCTGTTTGTGAAATGAAACTTTCCGCTGCTGAAGGCTGTGGGAGATGGCTGAAAGCTCTGGGTTTTGTGGCTGAGGTTAAACTAAATGTAACTTTGACCCAAAAACACAAAGAACGGACAGGAGATGATCATGCTCCCCTCAGGATGGACTGTAGCGTTGGTGATCCTCTGGCTTTCTGTCTAGCACCACCATCAGGTCAACACGTGCATGTGTCCAAATACCTGCAGAACTAATGACACCCCCATCAGCCTCCGCTGCACTCTGTTTCTACTTCTAATTAGCAACGGTTAGCATGCTACACTAACATAGTGAACGTGGTAAACAATATACGTGCTAAACATCAGCATGTTAGCATTTAGCCCAAAGCACCACCCAAGTGCAGCTGCACAGAGCACCTAGCATGGCTGTAAACTCTCCCATTTAAAAAATCTTTAAAATGTAAACCGTAGGATCCGAATGCTGTATGCTGGTAATGCTCCTCGTCTCTAAAATTTCCTGACCTGGACCCAAACGTGTCCCAAATAAACCTGAGGAGTTGCATCCTGGAATTCTTTCAGCCTCTAAAAATCCTTCAAATCAAACCGACTGAGAAGGAAAAGAAAAGAAATCACCTTTTGGCTGAAGAGCTGAAAACCTCTAGATCAGTCACTTGAATTTAAAGGGTCATAAGCAAAACCGGTTGGGAACCACTGAGCTAGATGGCCATGAAACCGACCGATCGGCCTCGTTGTCCTATTGGTCGCTACTGCAGCTGATCCAAAGTGGGTCTCCAGAGCCCTGGTGCCAGGTTCTTTCTTCGTTTCCTTATTTAAGCAAATTCAAATCTCACTTCACATCAAGACCCCGTGTATTAACAACGAGCAGCCTAATTACTACAGAAGCACAAACACAGTCAGCAGACGCGTACAAAACCAGTCCAGAGTGGATGGATGTCCAGGATGTCCAGAGTGGATGGATGTCCAGAGTGGATGGATGTCCACCCGATGGACGCTGCAGAGACGCTGAGCTCCTCGCGGCTGCAGTTGACAGTTTTCAAAGTGGCCTAAATTTCTGTTTCCCCAGACGGGAGATTGTCCTTCGATATGACGTTTGGAGGCCTACAGTTGGTCCTGAAGCCTCTTCAGGTGGCGTCATTGTTGGATTTATTTATTTATTTTAACTGCGAGGCCGTGACGAGTGCCGAGTTCCTGCTGCTGAGTCCTGTTTCATCGGGTCTGCAGGGAGAAAAGGACGAGATGTTCAATGGCTCCACCAAATTAATGCAACATGCTGAGTTTGTAAGACTGGATCCTACGTTTCCCACAATGCAACGTGACTGTTTTCGGAGCAGCTTGGATCTGCTGAATGCACTATGTGATCCTTCTATTTTTATTTAGTTTTTTATGATTATTCTGCCAGCTCCCCAAATCTCAGAAGGCGCAGCACTCAAAACGGAAATTCTGCAGGAAGAAACGTGTTGTGAACAAAAACAAACTTCAGACACTGTATAGTTTAAATATTAAAGGAGAATTCCATTTTATTAAAGCCTGGATCTTATTTCTGTAGGTTCCGGGGACGTCGTCACGTTCCCAGATCTCCGATTTTAACTTGGCGAGTTGAAGTTTGTTGACCCGTCGACGACGATATCTGCTCCTGACATTTTAATTGGCTCCAAACCAGTTTGGGTTCAGACCTGCAGGAAGGGCTCTGGCCCGGCCGTTTGTCTAAAAGGTGAAGCGATCACAGGAAGATAACGGCGACTCTTACTCGGCTTTAATCGCTACACCGAACACATGAGGGACGCAGCCAGAACAACCCGACCCCCTTACCTTTGGTAGTAGTCTCAGGTGACGTGCGATCCGATGGGTTTTCTTAACTGGCCAGCCCCGGGAGAGAATAGCTGTCGTCGTATCTATGAAAAGAGAAAAATGAAGCCGGTGTGAAACCGCAGCTACAGCAACTCTGCCAGACTCGAAGAGCGTGAGAGATTTCTATTCAGCTCTTTGGTATTGTAACTCATCTGCAGCGTCTGCAGGTCTGCGACTCGTCCCTGCAGGGAAATCACACGGACCGAGCCGATGGCACGTTCAGCTGCTTACGCTCGGGTGAAGATACACAAAGCAGATTTGCTGGTGTCTTGAGATCAGCTGTGTTTTGCCTCTCTGTTTTTGTTTAAATCAAAGTCCTTTGTGACGCACAGCACGTCGGGCCGGAGCCTGTTCACTGAACTGCAGCTTGTCATTCAGACTTTTGCCCTCACATAAAGAAAACGGTCCCTTCTGCATCACTTCAGCTCCATCAGCTCCTCCAGCTCCAGACACGCTCAACATTTTTATTTTGCTTTTCGGGACATGGTTTCGTGATTCAGCTGTCGACACTCAAACTGTGAGGCGACTCGTTCCTCTGCAGCGCAGGGAAGGATGCGTTCGATGCTTCACTTCGCTTAGATGGCAACAGCCGGCACTAAGCACACTTAAAATCTAGGGGCCATGTTCACAAACATAGCTGCTGAGTCTGAGAGAAGTTAGGAGGAGGCCCAGAGGACTCCAGAGTCAAAGCAGCGCCGCCGCTTCCTGTCCGGCCTCCGAGACTCGGCACCAGCTCTCGGTGAGCTTTTCTCTATTCTGAGGAAATGAAGCGTGTTGCTGGAGTTTACTCTCCATGCAGATCAGCTCCGCTGCTACAGACTGAAGCTAAATAAAAGCTGCTAAAGAAGGTGTTTACGTCACCGCAGGTTTACAGCAGTAACACAAAATCCACCAAAGCTGAAGTGATCTGTTGCAGTTATTATAGCAGTGACCTCTGCGGTCCACAGACCTGTCTTCATCCTCCGTGTCCTGCTGGTCTGAAGGGGAGCGGGTCTGTGTTCTCGGGGTCCTGCCCTCCCCAGGTTCATATTCCCTTAATATAAAAACGGGTTTATGTTCTCAGCAATGTTTGTGCCAAGATCAAGTGTTCCAGGTGTGTTTCCTCGCTCAGCTTTCTTGACTTTAGACATCCACCGCTGGAAATAGTCCCCAACAAAATGCACAGTTTCCTCCCGTTTGTGTGATGAAAAGCGTCAGTGAGCAGCTGTTTGAGGAAATTACTGTCAGACAGAATAAAAACCAGCCGGTTTCAGCCAGGAAAGTGAATTTCTGTGTGTAGAAACCGTCTCGGTCACCGTTTCGGCGCCGCGTCTCCCCGCGAGGCAGTTTATTAAAAACAGCTCAGGCAATAACTTTTAATTCGGTTAAAGTTTCGTAACGGAATAAAATATCCGGCGGAAGCAAAGCTCTGCGTGTGAACTGACAGTTAATGAAGCACAGTGTTAATTAATGAGCTTCTGATGAATGCGCTGATATTTTTTAAACCGAGACTGTGGGCAGCCTTTTAACTCTGCTGCTGACGCCTGGCGAGCAACACGAACCTTGAACTTTAAAGTGTCTCGGCTGTTTATCAGGGCCAACCAACCTGCTGCGCTGCAGGTTACTGTCACTACACCGTGGCTGAATATTGTTTTGTGCATCACCTGGCTGGGTGCGTTTTGTCGAATTTCAAACCAGGGCGACGTGGCTCTTAGCAAACGGAATCACCGAGCAGCAGCATTAAATCATTTGCAGCGTCTCGCTCACAAAACACGAACGTTATTGGCCCGAGAGGAAGGTCGTGGCTGCTAACTGAGACGGTGCTGGTCGCCCGCTGACAGCAGACCGCTGTTCGTTTCGGGAGCAGATCGTGTCACTGCAGCTGGTTTCACCCGAAAGATTATTAAGTAAAAGTCGCATCATAAAGCTGTTATTGCAAACAGTTATGGATTTGCACATCCAGCAGCAACATTCATTTAACAAAGACGTGGATGTTAAGTCCAATATTCACTTTCTTTTGGTTTGGTCTCCAGCGGCTCCCGAATGAAACATCTGGCTCTTCAGCTGCTGAAACGCGCCGCTGTGTTAAGCAGCTGGTCTCTGATGTGGACTGAGACCAGCTGCCTGCTTCTGCTGCTGGAAATGAAGCTGAGCTGCCAGACTGAACCACAGACTGTATATAAAAGATGGCCGACGCGTCTCCACTTCCTCCCGCCGTGCGGAGATGACGCCAAAATATCTCGGGTCGGGGCTTATGACGCATACTGCAGCCAGCCAGCAGGGGGCTGCAGTCGAGGTGTTCTGGCTTCGCTTTTGGGGGAGCTGTCGCGTCGTCCATCTTCGTATACAGTCTGTGGACTGAACCGAAAACTGAAAATGCTCGGCAGGGCTGAGGTGGGGCTCATCGCTGTGAGTGACACCTTTCACATTCCACGCAGTCATTTGTCAACATAAAAACGTTGACCAGGGTAGCTGCACCTTGACTGAGGTTAAGGCAAACCTTTTCTTGCCCGTCTCCAATTGTTGGCAGCAGCTCAAAGTGCTTTTGTCTTCCTCTATTTAAACCTGGTTTCACATCACCAAAACATCCCGACAGGCCCTGCCTGGGCTTATTTACCTGCACAGGGCTCCGCGTCCAGGAACGATGCGACACTCCCCTCCCTGGCAGTAGTCCGGCTGGAGGACACACAGACTCTGACAGGGCAGGCCGTCCACCGACAGGAAGCCCGGCTCGCACAGACACTGGGCCTCCGTCGTCCGGCTGTTCACCGCGCAGCGAGAGAACTCGCCGCAGGCCAGGAACTTGCAGGCATCGGCCTGATCGGCTGCGAGGAGGAAAACGCAGTCGGCATTAGTATTCATGGAACGTGTGTCTGCACCTCCCTCTAACCACCCTCGTCTCTGCAGGAGGCGCCGAGGAGTGTTAGATTTTAATGAGATCCTCAGCTTCGGGTCTGCATTGAAATGTAAGATTTAGCCTCCGGCGTGGACGGCTTCCAAGACTAAACGTCAGATACACTCCGGGGAAATCAGCGCGTTTGGAGGGTTTCGCGGATGAAGTGGTTGGGATGGCAGGACGTGTGGTCAAGTATCTCTCCTGTGTGTGTACCTGTCAATCAAACACATATCCACATGTGCGCCGGTGTGGGTTTGAGTCTGGGTCTCTGCTGAGGGAGAACGTAATCGGCTGATTTGATCGGATCACAGGTTCAACAGGCTTGAAGAGAACTGCCAGAGACGGGTGAGGTGGCTGACAGTGGACCCCGCAGTGAGATCACTGTGTCAGCTGCTGTTTCCAAGGTCAAGGAGTCATTTTTAATCTCAGCGTTTAAGCAAGTTCATCCACCAGAGAGCGCTGGCAGCTTCATTTGAATTCTTTATATCACCGTTTATGGGCCTCTTGATCAAACATGTCTTTATGTGTTAAATGTTAAAATGCTCTCTAATATCTAACCAGCATCAGTAACCAAGTTACAAGTAACTAAGTACCTTACTTAAGTACGTTTGTTTCAGCAAAAGATCTCTCCCGTGTTATATATCCTGTATGGCTGGGCGCGTTTCACAGTACTGACAAAGTTATTGAATCACCACCCGACAATCGTACGACGTGATTGTTTCAGCAGAAACCCGATCAGCATTTTGCTGAAACACGAGTCGGCCGCCTCGGAGGCAACGAGCTGCTGCAGCAGCACGTCTCATCTTCATCACTGTGGTTTCAGCCCTACGAGGTTCTGTACTGTCCCTCTGTGCATGGGTGGATTTGACACACGCATCTAATTACTGAGTCCGGTTTGAGTGTGTTTGATTTCTGCCCCGAGCCTGCATCTCGTCTGTTGGGAACATTGCAATACAAGGCTCATAAAGTATGGGATGCGTACAAAGAGGTGCTGCTGACACGGCGGTGGGATTTCTTATGGGACGCTGGTTTGTGTTTTATCACATGCGTGAAAAGATGTCATGAGACGTCGCTGTGCTGCAGCTGTAACATGAATGAATAGAGTCAAGTTATGAAAATACAACTGGATGCAACGAGGAGCCTGAGAGAGAAAACGTGCATCAGCTGCGGAACCATAAAAATAAAATTCAACGTCTCCACTGAGAAGTGTGCCGAGACTGAACATTACAGGTTCAGTTACTCACTTCATGTTACCAAATACAGACAGCGCAGACATCCAGAGCCTGACCTGCACCTGGTTCAGCATCCAGACCCTGACCTGTACCTGGTTCAACATCCAGACCCTGACCTGTACCTGGTTCAACATCCAGAGAACGGGTGTCGATCTGGATGTGCAGGTTCTTGAAGGCGGAGGAGCAGAACTCCTCCAGGACGCAGTGGACGGCCTCGGTGATGTTGTACGGCACCGACTTGGCGAACTTCATCTTGCTGTTGACGACGACGCTGCCTTTCCTGAAGTTCAGGATCTCCAGCTTCTTGAAGCCCGTCAGGTTGGCCTGCAGGAACGGCAGCAGCTGGGGACGGAAGCAGAGAGGAAAATCGCTTTGTAGTTTTTGTAGATCAAATCATTTTGATCCCGAAAGTCTCTGAGGCCATGTGAGTATCCCTTAGAGGAAAGAAGCTGTTAAACATTTGACAGTTAATTTGATATTAATGAGAAAGTGTTTGGTTTCATTTATGAAATCGCCTCATCTGTTATGCATGAGAAGCTGCAGAAGTCCTTCTCAGAAGGAAGACATTTGGGGAAAATCACACCGTTGTCTAAAAACGACAGATTCCTTAATTAGGCTTTTTTAGAAATTACAAAACCTTTACAAAGAACAGAAACTGCATAAAACAGAGGTGCTGCACGGAGAAAAAACAGGAAGAAAAACATGCAGCCTAAATGCAAATTTAGATAAATTAAATTGTCTCGTCATAAATCCCACTTCATCTGCTTCCAGTCATAAATAACTCGATGCTTCCTCTGTTTTCACACGTAGATAAATGGAAACAATCTGATTCTGTGGTTCACGCCTTGACGTAAGTAATTCTGATGTTTTCTTTACTTGAGTGAAAGGTTTTTAAAAGGTCATTCAACACTTGTTAAGATTACAGAATAGCTTTGAAATCCTAGGATTTTAGCAGTGAGATGATTTATTTCCTCCAAAGCAGCTTTGAGTTAATCCTCAGTGAGCCAGACGTCTAAAGAAGCATGTTTTCAAGTTGAGCACCAGCAATGTCTTTTTTCATCATTTGGGTGAACTTTCCCTTTTTAAACCGGAAAGCAGTCATAGGACACATGTTTCATATGCAGAGTACAATTCAAGCACTTTCAAGGTGCCTAAACCAAAAATATCCAGACTCTCGAAGGATTCTTCATCACATCTAAATTATGACTGTAAATGCAATTGCGACAAATAAAGTTTTATAAAATGTCTTTACACCCACAGCAATCAATGTTTATTGTCACTTTCTTTATTTCGCCAGATGTTCGTATTGTATGCGACTGGACATTTTGAATTTCCAGAGTGACGGATCACAACAGGACTTATGTAGCTGTGAATTCGTGAGGGAACACAAGAAAAGAACGTTCCTTTGGAAGGAGAAAATCAAATTCAAGCATTTTCATAACCTTGAAAACATAACGGTTAGAATGAAAGCATCTCTGTGAAAGGCTGCGCCGCCCACTAAATGTTATTTTAATGCTGGAGAACATTATAACTAGAATGGTTACTGTTGAAGAAGTACAGTCCTGCTGTCTTCTAACTGATTATATAGACAATCAGTCCAAGTCAGTGTTTCTGAATATAAGTACTCTACTTCATACCACTTGCTCTACTTTTACTCCACTACATCTCAGAAGATATAATAATTGCACACAAAACACATAAAGCACTTATAAAATCTGATGTTTTGCTATAAATGAAACATCCAAACAGTAAATACAATATCATTATATTATTCTTATTAATTGTACAAGTGCCTGAGGTTGGAGTAATAATGCATCGCATTTATGGAGGCACAAATATAGAAACAAGTGGAGTTTTATTCTCACTTTTGTTGTGTGCCATCCAGGTAAAATGCAAGCTGTTGCCACGCAGTGATATCGGCATCCTAAAATGTTTACACAGATATAATGATGAGAGCTTATGTTTTTATAGTTTCAAGATGGAATGAGTTCAACCCCAGTCTGACAGCTGCATATTAAATCTCAATAAAGTCAAATTAATCGAGGATGGTAGCTTTTTATTTTTCCACATCTCACAAATGTTTATGGCAAAAACAAGAGAAATGCGTCGGTAGCTGCTGTCTGTGTGTCCAAATGATAAATACACTTATAAGTGGTGCTGCCACAGAGATGCAGTTAAGCTTCGGTTTGTTTCAGTCATCAGTTTCCTTCGCTTATTCCTTCTGTTGTCAAGGTCGAGGGGGGTGTTCGCCTCAAAAACAGACAAACACGTCAGTCAACAAAATTAGCCCTTAACTTCCAAAAAGCCTCAGCAGTGCCACATTTCAGCACAGCACGCAATTGTTCAACAACAATCTTGTGTCTCTAATTCCCACACGGCCGAACATAATTACCTCTATTGATGCAGTTAACAGCAAAATTAATACGAAAATCCATCCAGGAAATGTGGGTCTCTTAAGGATTAAGAGCACAAGGAAATCTATAGGGCCGAACCAATATATTCTATTAGTGTGATAATTACAACGTGTCAGTGTTTGAGTGAGGACACGCAGAAAGAGCAGGAGACTGAGAGGGTGCCGGTTTGAATCCTCAGGTTCAACAGACAAAGCGTGTGGATCGTAGTGCCCGTGAGCAAACATCATCATAGAACTGGTCAGGTGACGTTTGTGGGTTTCGTAGGCTTGCTGTATTGTTGCAGTATTATGGGATGTTCTTTAATGCACTTTTTTTATTTGTTATTTTGTAATAAACACAAAATAATGACAAATGGCAACTGTTAAAAAAAGAAACGGGTCGAAATGACTGGAAATGGTGAAAGAAAACAGTATTTTTGATATAAAAGAGAAAGTCAGAGCAGCAGAGTGGGAAGTAAAACATGACAATGACATGAGACAAAATGATAAGAAAATAATGATTTACTTGGAAATATATATATAATTGTAAATACGTAACTATATCTTCCTTCTCAATATAATTTCCTTTAGTGCTGCTTTTATATACTTTGTTCCATTTAAAGCTGAACCTTGAGATGAAGTGACAGCGAAAAATGTCTATTTTCTTGTTCTGGGACACAATTTAATGGTGATGGAGTCAAATGAAATTGATTATATAACTAACCACAGAAGAAAACACATGCTGTGTTCAAGACCTCCTCCAGCACCTGTGGTCAATTAAGGTCAGCAGGGAGTCATTTGATAAAAAGGTAATAATGTTCATTATCTGTTAGAACACGACCTTTTAATCGTGGCCACAGGAAACATCCCAGTACGAATGGATTACTGATGAGTTGTTGCTTTTTGAGAAGTTAGATTGAAAAACAGAGAGAAGGAGTTACAGCAGTCAATGGAATCTAATTAGATGCTTTTTGTTAACAACTGGAGTAAATACATGTCAAATAAATCTTAAAATGCAGATAAAATGGATGCATGGAAATTCATCACAAAATAGTATATTTAAATATTAAAATATACTCTAAAATATATATTTAATTCAAACACTGTTATCATACTGGCAACCAGGAATTTAAGAGCTGAAACGATTAGTCGGTTAAATAATATAGTTAAAATATGCAACTATTTAATGATAATTAAATATTCTTAGAAAAATATATTGATTTAATAATATTAATCATCATAAGTCAAGCAACAAGATTAACAGTCTACAGCCAAAAAATAGTGTTTACCATGTTCACTATCACAGTTTAGTGCGTTAGCATGCTAACATTTGCTAATTAACGGAAAGTACAGCTGAGGCTGATGGGAGGTCATTAGTTTTTCAGGTATTTGGCCATAAACCAAACTGAAGATGGCGCTAGATGAAAAGTACTTACAGCCCTGTTTTATTTCTCCCTGTCAGATGATGTTAACGTTGTGGATGTCTGTTTTTTTTTTTTTTTTAAATGAGGAAATGTTGAAATGCAGCCGAGGTTCAGAGGCTGTTTAACGAAAAACTCGTCACCACGCAGAGAAACCTCAGCGCTGCCTCTCTGATCCAGATGACTCAGCCGAGTGTCGGCAGCCGACAGGGCGTCTACATTAAACTGCTGCCTGGCTGCTAATTGAAGAGGTTTTCACACTTGTTTAGGGAGGAGGGCTAATCAGAGCTACATTGAGATGAGAGGCAACTGGCAAAAATAAAAACCAAGTTAAAGTTAAAAGGAGTGTGTGTGTGTGTGTGTGAGCATCCCGCTGAGTATTTAGGCTGATAAAAGTGGTAGAAATAAGAGTTGAGCTCCTTTCTTCAGGCATTATTTGATGTGAAATTTTGACTAAAATCATGTTGATTTCTAAAGTTAAGCAGGTTTTGCGTCAAATATCTTTACGTAAATTCCTGAAAGGGTTAAACAAATTTCAGGTTCCCTGTTTAACATCTACAGGATGTTAGTATTTCTCTCACAAAGCTCACAGCAGTGTCGTTCCCTATTTATGACTACGTTCCCGAAGCACGTTCTCCCTGCCTCATTAATTTAGAGTCATTGTTTGTAGTACAATGAAGGCTGCAGCGTACCTGCCTGAACTTGAAATTATTCTCTCACTTCCTCTATTCATGTCCAGTCACAAGCCACCGAGCTGCAGGTCTGACTCTGAGCGCTTCTGTCGGAATAAAATCAGAGCTGCAAATGAACGGGGCGGCTGCTCATGTTCATTCATCGTCTTCGAGTTTCTGTTTTTAATATCGAGTCATAAATGGATTCACACGGGAAGGTCACGCACCCAACAGCATTGTCTTAATTGTCAGAACCTTTCCTACAGGGACTTAATTTGCTTAAGTGTCACAAGACTGAGGTCAGAAGACGCAACTTGTTTGCATTTAAAAATGATTTTCTGCTGAAAGATATCTTTAAAATCACATGGTGACAGTGAGCTTTCCGGCATCAGGGCTATGTGAAGCAGCAGCTCCAAGTAGATCTTAGTTTGTTTTCTTGTGGATGAAAGCTACAGAAATGCCTCTAGCTCTAGGTGGAATTTTCAAGGATCACTAGAACTATCGAACTATGAATGGTGAAATATGAAAGAATGAATATGAAAATAACATCTATAACCAGACAACAAGGGTAGGGCTCTTTTATTTAACTTTCCTACTCACCACGTCTAAGAAGGTGTTCTCCAGGGATCGGTACTCTGACGACGTCTTGTTGAAGAGGTCCTCAGAGAAGTCCATGTTGGTGACGCGCAGGCTGAAGAACACCACCAGCTCCCTGCCCTGGCCGGCCGTGGTCGTGGTGGGTGTGGTCAGGTATCTCACTGGAGGCGGGGATGTGACGCCGACAGTGGTGTGTTCCTCACCCACAGGTAGGAAGCCACTCCCCTCGTCTGGCAACTCGTTGGTCTCTGTGGCTGCTACACCTGTTCGATCCAGCTCCACCACCAGGTCTTTCACGGCCTCGTCAATGGCGTCTTCGGTAGCTGCCGGCGGGCTGGTGTGGCTTTCACCTCCTCGCTGCACTGCCACTTCCAAGTCTTCATCGATAATGACAACAGCTGGCACGCTTTGCCCCGACTCTGCCTCTGTGCTATCATCCTCTGAAGGCTCAGGAGCAGAGGGGACTACAGGTTGCTCAAAAGGTCCAGACGCTACAGTTGGGCTGGGTGAGGACACTTCCACAAACACATCCACAGAAGGTGCCAGAGGTGTAGGGAGGAAGTCTGAAACTGGTGCTGCCGTTACACTGATCTGGTCTCCTTCTGAGGACGAATCACTTCCTTGCGTGTCCTCTGGCCGGTCCTCTGCGACGTCCTCTGAGGTCTCCTCTTTGAAACAGGCAAAAAGGCTGAATTAAGTCACGAGCGCTTACAAAAGGATTTCCACAAATTACAACAATGTGCCTGCTGAGTGACGTATACATAATACATTCAAGGGGCTTCACGCTGACTTCTCAGTTTGAATCCCTGCTTCTGCATTTGTATAATATCCTAGGTACGATTCCCTAGTATCTGAAATGATCCAGAAATAATGCTGCAACGGATCCCAGTTGGTTCTCACGGATCAGCCTCCCTACGCTTCGGCACGCATGTGAACTGCGGATTAATTGCAGAGTTTAACCATCACAGTGTGACAGACAGTTTCACTGCCGCTGTTACCTACCTTTTTAAATAACGAGTCCCTAAATCTGGATGCAGAGTTGCAGTGAAAAGATACAAGACAGATGTTGCGCTTTATTCTGAAGGTTGATCTGATTATTTAAAAATAGCTTTTGTGTTCACGTGGACGGAGCAGTCAGGGATGTGCGTTGCTCTGTGATCCGATCTGTGAGTTTTGTGATCCGTTGTACGACTATCCAGAAATCCTCTCTAAGATTATTTTCTGATTATCAAACAATGGCACAGCGTGGATCACACTGTCTTTAGTACTAAACAATGAAGTAATGAAGAGTCAAATGTCTTGTGGTCGCTGCATTTAAAGTAACAAAGGAGATCACATTTACAGCATGTGACCTTTAATCATATACTGTAATGTCAATGCACAACTCTGTTAACGTAACTCACTGTCTTCAATCGCATAATATTTCATGGTCATGCACAGCAACTAATGCCTGTTCCTCACCTGCAATATCAGCGGTTGATTCAAACTGCAGATCAGTCTGTGATGTTTCTGGGGTCGTGTCCACGTTATCAACATCCTCCTCAATGTAAAAGTCATCTATGATGGGATATTCGTGGTCAGGTTCACCCACATCTGCTTCAGAAGGCTGGATGTCTATTGGTAGGATGGGTAGGTTATCTTCCTCATGTGGCCAGTGATCGTCCGGTCTGACTGGTTGAAGGAACTTGTCATCTTTAACAACCTGAACAGAATCTTCTTCAAATTGAGGATCTCCCCTGCCGTCCAAAGGGTAAATTATTTTAATTGATTTGGCTGGCGGCTCTGTAACATCTTCCTCGGGTTCTGGTTCTAAAATCTCAACTATCCCCTCCTCCTCCTCCTCCTCTGGATTTGGTTCTGGGACATCAACTACTACTTCCTCTTCTGATTGTGGCTCTGAAACCCTGGGTAGCTCTTCTGCAGGTGTTATAACTTGATCTGCGCCTCCACCTGGATTCTCAACTACCTGCTCCTGTTTTTCCTCATAAACATCAGCTCCCTCTGTTCCAGCTTCTGGTGGAACCACTCCTTCCTCTGATTTTATATCCTCAACTATATCCTCCTCTGGTTGTGGTACATCTGGTACTACTTCTGATTTTTTCCCTGGTTCTAGAGATACGTCTACAACCTCTACCACTTCTTCAGTTGGTTCTGCCTCAACTTCCTCATCTCCTGTTTCTTCAGTTGCATGCCCTTCCTGTTTTGGCCCAGATTCTGGTTCAGATGCTGCTTCCAATACGTCAACCACACCTTCACCTGGTGCTGGAGTTGTAACATTTTCATTTACTTCAGAAATCTCCACCTTTTCCTCCTCTGATTCCACAACCTCATTCTCTGGTTCTGGAACCTCAGTGACCTCCTCTTCTACAGGTTTCACAGCATCAGCTGCTTCCTCCTCAGCTGCCTCTGGTTCCAGTTCAGAAACTTCAGGTGTTGTTTCTTCTGATCCTGCAGGTTCAACCACCTCTTCTTGTTCCATAACCTCATCTACAGTCCCACCGAGTTCTGACTCTTCCTCTGCTTCTGGAACTTGTTCTGAAACCTCATCTTTCTCAAGTTCTGGACCTGGAATTGACACCTCAAATATACCTTCTTCTGGTTCTTCTTTTACCTCTCCTGGAACTATTTCCTTTTCTAGTTGCAAAACGTTCATTCCCTCTTCTACTCCTTCCTTAAAAATCTCAATTGTGCTATCCTCTGGTTCTGTCTCTGGTTCAGATTCTTGTGTCTCTGAAACTTCATCTGGTTCTGAAACTTCATCAAGCTCCCTCTCTATTTCTTCTGGAAGAGCATTAACTTTTTCCTCTTCTTGAAGGTTCACTACAGGCTCAGTGGGTAGTTGACCTGTGATGTCTGAAATGGTTGTGATTGAGAATCCCAAATCAGACAGCTCCTCTTCAGCAGGAGATAATATGATCTGTGTGGTGGGGGTAACAACATCCAAACTAGGAATCTGGCTGTCAAAAGGAGTGAGGTCTTTCTCTGATATCAGGTTAGGAGACAGGCTGGCATGTGGAGCATCTGTCTCCAGCTTGAGAATCACAGGAGGGGTCGGTATGTAGTCTCTTACAAGTTCACCAGTTTCGTCGTGATGAATGGTTTCAATCTCGTGTGTAATGATCAGCAATTCATCTCCATCCCCTTCATTTGATGGCACAGGTTCACTTACATCAATAGCCTGTGAGGCCGGGTAATGATCTCTGCTCCCTGCCATCCCACCAGTCACGGCCATCGTCTCATCATTTGGGACAGCCGTGGGATCTAGCAGCGTCAAGAGGGCATTCTCCTTCTCCATCGGGGTAAGTGGTACCACCCGAGGTTTATCAACCTCTGGCTCATCAGTGAAAACTTCCAACTCGTTGTGTGAATCAGGTTCACTGGACTGTGGAGAGATAGATAAATTACATGATTATAGCAAAGAAAACGGTTGTCATTCGTCAGTGACATTGCATTTGATGTTACAGAGTAATTCAAAACCTATATCATTTTTTTTGTTAGATAGGTGGCTAGCTCCTGAACAGGAGAGGACCAAGCACCGAGCCCTGGGGGACACCTTGGGACAGAGGAGCAGTGGTGGAGGTGCAGTTGTTGATGTTGATGAACTGTTGTCTGTTTGTGAGATATGATTTTAGCCAGGAGAGGGCGTGTATAATCTGTCTACAGGCAAGCATACAATTCATCAAATGTGGAGAATAAAGTTTCCAATAATTAATTAATATTCACTTGGGGTTAAAATTATTTATGTTAGTTATTCCAGTCATTAATGTTAGAAAGGATTATTAGGAAATTATAGGACTACTATGCATTAAGTGATAATTCTTTACATTTTAACACTGAAGTTAATCTTTCCATGTATGTGAAAGTGCCAATCCCACTGAGAATCACCACAGAATCTGCAGCCCTACACGTCTTGGGGTTTCTGTACGTAACACTGACTTAGCTTCTTGGGCTGCACGGGTTCTTTAGACTCTCAACAACCCCTCTCTATAAAAACTGCAGATGTTTCCTCACAACAAAACTAGCACTAATAAACTGACTGTGCACGACCTGTCCAGTACAAAGAGATTAGCTGGTGAAGAACATGGAATATCTAGCAGCTAATTAAAATATCCTCCTTTCCTGAGTCTAGTGCCAGCAGCAATTACAAAACCTCTTACCTCATCCACTATTTCCACTGAAGACGTCGACGTCAGCGCTGGTAGAAGGATTACTTCTGTCAAGAAAACAAAAGTAATGCAATACTTTTATATACTTAAAATACATGAGTTGGGTCAAATATCATAAATTATTCAAATTTTCCCACCAGCTTGCTGTAGTGGAGAATAGTGGCTTTAAGTAAGTTGTACCTGGTTCGAAGTTAAGCGAGTCCAGATCGATCGGCAGCGAAGCCTCCTCACGCAAAGCCTTGGTCACCATTTCCCTGAGGCCGGAGCTGGCTGAAGACTCCGTCTCTGAATTCTCTAAGTTGATCTTAGGTGAATTTATCTCAAAGACGAGAGAGTAGTGCACTGAGATTCCTCCAGGCCTGAAAAAAAAAGAGATGTCTCTTTGATTCAGCGTCATCGGCTCTGATTCTTCACACTAACTGCATCGATCAGTTAATCTATATCACCCCTCTGCAGATACAGACCTACTGATATGGTGATTTTGTGCTTTTGGCCAGTAAAAATCTGACCTATTGTTCTTTAAATCCTGAGACGTTCAATACAGAAAGTCTAATTATTCAGTGCCACAAGTCCTGAAACACCTTAGTTTAGCACAAAGCAGGTGACAAAACGAAGGTAACCAAAGGTTTAGTGGTGCTGCAGTTAGGAGAAGCACTTTCACAATGCCAGGCATCAATATGTGCAGCTATATTTAAAAACAAGAGCCTGCATCAAAACTTCATCAATATTCTGTGCAGCTATTGTCATCAAGAGAGAATAAGCTGATTTGCTGAGATACGACTTTGATTAGAATGATGTGAGAACTGATGTCTGCACTTCTTCTTCTTCTACCTCTTTGCCTGGTGTCAAAACCCTCCACACTGCCCTCCTTTTCCTAGATGATGTCAGTGGCTTAAAAGTTGCACTAATCAATATTTTTTTGTATTATCAATGACTCAAATAACCACTTGTAGTGTGGAAGCGGTCGCTCACGGTCACAAACCCACAGAAAGTCTCTAACGATATTTTCTGAGGATTTGTCACTACAAGCTTCCCCTTTTACACGACTCGTATCCAGCTTTAATTCACGTGTTTAACTTCTGTACAGATTCAATATTGTCTCAGAACTGACTTCCAACCAAACAGATTTGAATTCATCACTTCAACCATCATCAAAACAAATTGGTTTGGACAAAAACAGAATACGTTGCAGCGTTCTGCATGTTGGGCCAACGAGACAAACTATTGTTTTGGCTTCAAACACGTTCAGCAGAAACAGACGTTGTTCTGGAGCCTGGCAGACAAAAGCAGGAGGAGCTGTGAATCCTTCATAAGATTAGAGGACGAGCTCCCGCTGAGGCCTCGCGCCGTCTTATTGGCCGTGACAGCGCCAGGCACCACGGGGGAAGGCAAATTAACGAGGGGGGAGCAGCTTGACAATTACTGTATCCATAATTCTTCCTGTTTCCCTGCTCACCTGCCTTCTCTGATAATGAGAGGAAAGGCCGAGTGCTCCGACTTTGGGAAAACAATCAGCGCCATGTGCCTCCTGTTAACCTTTAACATGAAAGAGATTCACAGGCCAAACATCTTCTTGTCTCAGCAGTTATCTGGGCCTTGCAGGTCACTGTGCAATTTCTACTTTGTATTGAACTGTCTGGATAGTTTTTGGGGAAAAGAATCCTCCTTTATGCTTCTGACTTGGATCCAAATAAATGCTGAGCTGCATATCGGCAGGAACCTGCACAAGCACACACAGACAGGTAGGGATGGACGCGACAGGGAACGAGTCATTTACCCGTCAGTGTCCTGGGTCTCGCTTGCATTGGGGAGAAGAAAAGAAGGTGTAAGAGCTGGAAATAAAAAACCGTAATGGGAAGAACAACGCCAAGACGCCACGAGATGTGTCACTTCAAATACTTCACAGCAATTTGTTTGACTAAAGTGTCTGAAAACTTGGATTCAAATCTTCTCTACAGCAGGAAACATCTGTTATAATCGAAGGCTCGGTTGGTCATCTGGACTACAGGGATGAGATGTTAAATTCAAGAAGGAGACAACGCGAGCGCATTTACATCCAACAACATGTTAAAAACCAAGTCAGACACATAACAAAATAATTTAATCTTTAAATCTAAAACCATCATGTCCCTGAAACCCACTTGAACCCCCCGAGAAGAGCCAGTCAGACAATAGCTCATCATTACAGAGATGAAATAATCACGGCCTGTGGGTTTTCACCACTCAAACAAAAAGCAATATAATCAAGAACTCTGCTCAACATCAGATTCATTTGTCCGAAAAACACAGACGGGAAATAAGCTGAAGTCTTAAGGAAACTATGCAGAACATGTTGTTTGTGTCGGCAGTGAGTGACGCCAGTAAAATGTGTTTCGTCTGCGGATGGATCTGACTCCAACCCAACGATAACCAGCCTCTTATCTCCTGCCCGCGGAAAACGCTCTGCTCATTTAAAATGAAATGAAATTATCGAGGCTCGGTGGAACGCAGTCCCGCTCTCACCTGCTCAGGACTTACCTGATTCCCAGCACGTGGATGGTTTTAAATCCTGGAAGTTTGTCAAAAGCATGCTGCATCTGTAAAAGAAAAAGTACTTTTTAATACCTAAAATATCAGTCAGGATGCCGCTCATCATCATCCTGCTCCAGAGGCCTGGGTTAATTAACTCGGAGCCGTCAAACAGGAGCTCGTTAACATCCTGGCAGGACGCCAGTGTGTCAGCATAAAAAAGGACTGCATGAATGGGAAACCCTCATTGATATCTATCTTTGGGCGAGTTAAGCACCTGGACTCTCATGACATAATCGTCTTTAAGGGTTAGATCTGGTAACGTCCTGATGCAGATCGCGTGCAACTCTATGAAGAAAGGCACCGGGATCGTTTCAAGTCTTCTAATGAGGAAGCATCACCGAAGGACGTCATCTCTCAACGCTGAGGTCTCTGAGTCATAAGCCCTGAGGAGCTCGACAAAAGGAGGCGCTGACAGAAAGAGAGGATTGTGGGTAATCTTCTCCCTTTCTCTGGCGCTGACCTTACGGCCCTCTGGTGTAAGCTTCTTTACTATCAGGTCACAGAGGAGAGACTCCTGCAGACTGAGGCAGGTACAGATCGGCATGGTGGATCAGCCGGAGGAAAAATACTCCCAACATTACACAGAAACACAGTACTGCTGCTATTGATGCTCCTCATGTCACCCTGGACGAGGCCGTCTTTGCCACAACTGAGACCTGAGCTCGGCCTGCACCTGCATCGACACCCTGAGCGTCCTCATCTGCAACAACCTGCGATGCTCTGAGTGTTCTGACTCCTTTCTATCAGAACCAGCAGTTTGAGCTACAGAAGCTCTTCTGTTGGATCGGACCACACGGTCCAGCCTTCAATGAGCCTTGGCCGCCCATGACCCTGTCTCCGGTTCAGCGGTTCTCCTTCCTTGGACCACTTCTGGTAGGTGCTGCCCCCTGCAGACCAGAACACCCCAGCAGAGCTGCAGTTTTGGAGATGCTCTGACCCAGTCG
>JAVQJF010119679.1:0-16699 GCA_036023855.1 Gadopsis marmoratus
GCAAGTCTATAAAATGTGTTTTAAGAAGTGATTTAAAAGTCTCCTCAGGCAGGTCGGTCCAGAGTCCAGGCGTCCTGATGGCAAAAGCTCGGTCACCTTTAGGTTTAAGTTAGAATAAGTCAACGTTGGCTTTCGGTTTCACGCAGGACACAAACAGTGGACTCTGGGTGGAAGTCCTGTGTTCGGCCCACCTATCTAACCTCCCTATGTGGCCTTGGTCACTCTTTGTACTACCTCGCCTGATATCCTCCTTTGCTCCTGTCATAATTACTATGGCAACTAGAGGTCGCCACCTAACAATAAATGTAAATATGACTTGTAATATGCTGCTTGCACGGCGGTAATTTCGAGGAGGACGGTCTCTGATAATCAGTCTGAATCGCCATTTTATTTTCATTTCAGTCATTTAGCCTGACATTGTGTTCATGGTAGCGGTCTTATTTTTTTGCTGAGGGGGAGATATTTTAAAAGATACATGCAACATATCCGGCCGTCCGGCGGCAGGACTGGGCTTCTGAGGCTTAAGCCCCGAATCTGTACTGTTCATCATGCGTGGCTTGTTGTACCAAACAGGAACAGGAACCAACGTTTTATGAATGCAATGGTCGGGGCATTAAATGTTATTTAATGTATAACATTTACAAATGTCCATGTAAGATTTGCTGGTACACTGACATAAACAATTTAGAAATATGTTACCACCCTGAACTCTGTTAGAACCTGCATGCCATCTGTCAAAGGCCTCATGCAAATATACCACTGCAAATCAACTCAATGTTAAAGCTGTATGGGGCCAATACAGAGGTATTTACAGCGGGAAAAGCCACCCTAATAACACTGTAATATTATACCTATGCTCCTTATTTTTCTTTCAAAAAGTGCATGTGTCGTATTTGGCTCCCTCCTACAAATAGGAATTGAGGGTATTGCACTGTGGCATTTCTGTCTGGCTCACGAACAGACGGCCCAAATGGAACCCAGGTCCCATCTCTCTGCCACAAAATGGCACGGTTGTTAAGAATGAAAATACATGAGACGAGAGGCTTGGAGATCAGATTATCATTAAGTATCACCAGATCCCCTGGTATTTTGTAGAAGATTTTGGTATTAAATCTCCGCTTCAAAGTGGCTAATTACACTAAGTCCTGATTTCATGGTCACAGCTGTACCGTATTACCAACAACAACAGCTCGATATAGACCGCTGCGTTTTAAAGGAGATGCTGTGGCTTATCTATGGTGGTATTGATGTCAGTGAGATGCTCAGCAGAACCATCTGGACTGTTAACTCCCATCTCATCTTCATCAGCCTCAGCCGTCACCACAGGCAAAAGCCAAATTCCAGGGGATTACATCAAAATTAAGTGAGTCCTGTACATCACCTCCCGCCATCGCTTTCTCTTCACGTCCCATTTCGTGACTCACTCACACTTTAAGCAACGTGTCACACTTGATCAACACGTCAGTGCGAGTCCTGTTCTGTGACCATGGGAGATCAGCCACAACGCAGATGGCCATGAAAACACGTCCATAGCTTAACTTTCTGCACAGCCAATCAGATTTCTGTGCTTCCCCGTGTGAGCAACAGTTCAGCCTGTTGAGTATGAGATGGTAGCTTTGCAGAGCCATGCTGTCTTTCAGATACTGCCGTGTCAGTGTCAATCGGGACAGACTGGATTTAAAGAATAATACAATTTATTTAAATAGTGAAGAAAAAGTCTTGTGGACGTCATATGTTGAGGGGGTAGTGATGCCACGAACTGTACAGGAATATCCATGTAGATATGAGGCAGATGACCGCCCACCCAGAGCCTTGTTCTGGTTCTGGTTCTGGTTCTTGCCACTGTCTCCTAGTGCTGCTCATGATGGGAATTGATGGGTCTCTGTACATAAAGAGTCTGACTGGACCTTCCCTGTATGAACAAGTGCTGTGAGATAACTTTGTTATGATATGGCGCTATGGAAATAAAACTGAATCGAATTGAACCAAAAACCGAATCCCTTGATGGAGTCTAGACACTGGTGGTGGTGGTGAACAGGTGAAGAGCAATGGCTGAAGATCTGGATGGATGGAGCAGGACGTCTAACGAGTTTACAGGAAGGACCAACTGGGAGAACTGATAAAACTGGAGGTGAATGTGGTGGAGGAGGGTCGTATCCATCTGACAGCAGCAGAGAAAGAAACCATTTTAAACAATGACAGCAACGAGATGATTGGCCTAAATAGATACGCATGAAGGTAGTTCTTCCTGATTAAATTACACTAAGCTTCATTACATTCCAGTTGTTAAATAAACAATGTCCTAGGGCTTTTATGGGCTAATGTAAAGTTTACCTTGAGGGTGGCGCAAAAGGGCAGGTTATGAGTTCTTTGGGAGAGCATGAATGGGAGCATGAACACATTTCATGACACTGGAATTAGAATGTGAAATATGATTCTGAGGTATCTTAGGTGCCTGAGGGTGGGGCTGGGGGAAAGGTAATTGAGTGTCTTAAAAGGAAATTGTTCATCCTCTAGGGAACATGAATCTGCACAGTAAATGTCATGGCTATCTGGTCATTACATTTGGGTAGTTCTTGTCCGACGACGTAGATTTTGGAATATTTAGGAATAGTGACAGTGAATATCTGCTGCATGATAATCTGAGCAAGAAACATCATGTCCTGAACCATAGCTGAACCAAGCCTGTAACCTTTTCCACTGCAGGAACTTAACCGATAACCTCAAGCTTCCTATTAAGAATCTTGTGAAGCTTTGGTGTGAGCTCCTTTTGTTCATTCCTCCTGTATTTTTAAAACACTTTTATAATCTGTTTGGTAGGCGACACACAAACTATTGTCTGTTTTATTTGTCTATGATCTTGTTTCATCAGAGTCATTGTATTATTTCCTGCACTTGTGTGTTGGCTGTGCATTAAATCCTTATTTCTGCTTGAGAAATCCTTTTGGTAGCTAACCACTTACTCCAGCTCCCTCGAATGGCCCCCTCTCCACAAAGACTAATGAGGGCCTGGACATGTTGCTTTGTCCAACAAACGTTGTCCCCTGTTCTGCTTTGCACTGCAGATGTGAAATGGTGGTTACTGTTGTTGTGTTTGTTGTACTCATCCTTGTTGTAACTGGTTGACCAATCACAATTAACAGCATGGTGCTGCTATTACTGGATCTCAGTGCATCTTTTGATACCATAGATCATTGTAGGCTCTTAGACTGACTGGAAAAGGGTCTGTGGCCTCACTCTCACGTGGTTAATAGCCTACCTATCTGAAAGAACACAGTGTGTTTCCTATATTAATACTACATCAACCCTTTCTGATATGTAATATGGAGTTCCTCAGGGCTCCGCTCTTGTTCCTCTGTTTTTGGCTCTTTAAATTTCATCTTTTGTTCAAATCATGTGCAGTCATGGAATTAATTTCCACTGCTATGCTGACGATACCCAGCTGTATGTGCGTGTAATGCCAGATAATCAATCCCAAATTATTAAATTAGTGTCCTGCTTGCCTGCTGAGGAAAAACTGGATCTCAATAAATTTCCTGTTCCTAAATTATAAAAAAACTGAGATGCTGGTCATTGGCCCTGAAAGTACCTGCGTACCTGCATTTTTGCTAAAAATTTAATTTAAAATGGTACAAATTCCTAGTAAGACTTTATTGATCCTCAAGGGCAAATTCAAAAGTGTTCATAGCAAGTTTCCGGGCCAAAGCTACGAAACTTTGCAGCTGAAAAACACTATGCAACCAGATCGCTCCCACTACTGACAGTCTGTAGAGTCTGAGCGCATGGGAAATACATGTACCTATTATAAGAATAAAGCTAAGGTGTATTTGTGCTGTCCAGTTTATACTTTTGTCACATTAATATTCCCTGATTCACGCACACACAAATCCACCAAATGCCACAGCCAATCCGCGTCTCCTGTGCTGATTCGTGATTTGCAGTGTAAACATGATACTCAGACTGAGGAGCTTGATGTGATCAGTGTCTAATTTAAACCGACCCACCAATTGCTGTGGTCCAACGCTCAAAGTACACAACAATCATTCGACTTACTTTCTCTTCTAATAATGCATGTCTGCCGCTAGCGTGCTATGCCTTCAGATTACCAGGCACAATCAAGCTAATATTTTTGTCTTGGGTTACTAACTACAGAATAATCATAGTGGAAATATTAAGCCCAGCTCCCCTCAGCTGGGTCAGGCTGCGCTCCTCTACAGAGGCAGGATGCCATTTTGGCACAAGATACTTAAAGTAACAAAGTGCAGTACGTGCCTTTCAGTGTTTGGGAGACTAGAAACTGTCAGTCATGGAGCCCATTAAACAAAACACAACTGCTGGCTCAACTCAAGCCACGACTGGTGTCACAAGGAATATCAACAGATCCGTAAACGTCTTTAAACCTTTCTTTACAAAGGGGATAAATAAATGAAAGGAGTGTCAAGAGAGTCCCGGCTGCAAATTTGATTCATTAAAGACGCAGATTCAATGAAGGTTTTACAAGCATTAACGAAAGCTGCGCAAATGTATATTTTTATATTAATAATGGATCAAATGACTGCATGTCAGGGCAAAGGTCTGACTAAAAGTGAAAACCCCACCGAATTATCACCAACGGTACAGTTCCCCTCAGCTCTGCAGAGCTTTTTCAGCTTCTTTCAGCTCATTCTTTTTGGTTGTAATTGATAAAGCTCTGACCTGCTCAGCACCAAACAGCATCCAGACACAGCAGAGACGAGCTGGTGAACATGTGCAGTGGAGCATTTAGCAGCAGGACTTGGTGGAGACCAGACCAGTTGAAAGGAATGTGAATATTGGACTTCAGGCATGATGGACACAAACACACCTCCAAATGAATGCTAATGTGGCTCTGTGTCTGCTGGATGTGTGAATAACTTTTTAAAGCGACTCCAGTTATTCAGCTTGTTTTGGAGTTCTTTTGCCTCCTTGTGGACAAAACAGATTCAGCTGATGGAACAATAGAGCATCAAAGTGACGTAACTATGGCATAATAATTAAAGAGACATTGTAAGTACAACAAGCTCCCATTTTTGAAGGTTAACCTGACGTCTATTCATTTCACACAATGGAGGCGGCCTGTTGTACACTGCTTCAGCAGGCTACAGCTATTTAGAGACATCCAGACTAAATTTATGAGAGGCAATGAGAGGCCATGGCAAACCTACAGATCACACCCTTAGTGTCCATGTCCATCCTCCACATAGCTCTTTTGGTCATCCTAAATCCAAAGGTGCAGTTTCTGTGATTTTAAGATTCCCTGTGGAAAGCCTCTGCCTTTAGAAACACTGTGGAGAAGAAATACAGATGTTACTACATCCAGTCCTCTACGCTGGAAGGTCACGTGGACCAACATCAGTAAATCAAAACCACCAATGGGACACTACAAACGTATCCGTAGGACACACGTGTCTCCCTGAAGGCTGTTTCAGATGAAACCCTGTCATGTATCACAAGCGGTGCCACTCCTCAGCAGCTGCGCTTGCGTGGACAATATTTCTTCATCCTGATTTAAATCATCCTGATTAGAGGTTCCAAGTGAGCTGTTTACATGGACGCCAAATAAAGTGACCTGATTAAATGCCCAAAAGAATTTCATCACAATAAAACTCCTTTCAGGTGCACAAAGTCTGGTTCTGTGACGCATCTAATGTGCCAGAAATACCACAGAAGTAGAAGCTGTTTTCGGCTTGGTTCAACTCGTTTTTGGAGACTTTGGAGTCTTTCGACCATCGAGGTGTTGAAAATTCTGACTGAGGCATTTTTATTCTGATTGGGCTATTATTCCTATTATTATTGGAATTTTAGGGTCCATCTGTTACGTTTTTCTTTGCCATTTTTACCTCGTTCTATATAGAGGATCTATAAAATAAAACCTGACTCGCTGCTGTCAAACTGTGTAAAGTGTTGCGTGTTGTTGTCTGCACAGCAGTTCTACTCCTCTTGTCTACTGCTACTGTTGGAAATAGTTCCAGCATTTAAAACAGCAAACCGCTATTCTTACATTTCTGTTGTGTGTACAGAAAAAAAGCATGTTAATTCATGAGATTTAGAGGCGTTGGTCGAGGTTTTTTTGCTTCCAGTTTTTATCCTGACTGCAGCTCCGTACCTAAAGCTGGAGTTTTCCTGAAAACAAAGTTCTGTTTACATTCCCTCCTCACCAGCCATTCGGCTCTATTTTCCTTAAACGGGACGCAGACGCAAGCAAACTCTGCAAACCCAAAATGGGCGCGAGCGGCGCATTTGTGCAATTTTGCTGTCCACAGGGGTCGGTGCATACCAGGCCCATCCAGGCGCAGCTGGGAACACCGTGGAAGCCAGGCTGAATACATTAGAAGGAATACAGAATCAGCAGGTGGAGTCAGGGAAAGCTTCAGTAATGACCAATCACGTGAGCTCCTCACATCCCCTTTAAAAGCAGCAGCAGGTGAAGAGGGGCTGAGGTCTGAGGACGTTAATTTCCACAAAGGACTGTGAAGTTATATTACAAAATTTAAATTCACAGCACCCCAAATATTAATATACATCACCCCAAATACGGTGTTAATTGCAGAATGAACAGACAACTGGTGTATGTAGGTGCCTCAAATGCTACATAGGTTACATTGGGCAAACAGTTAATACAGGTTCGTTACTACGTTCAAACTCAGCGGTTCTGGAAAGTTCTCTTCTGCATATTTTAAAAGGCTAAATTATGTCTTAACAGTCCCGTAAACATCAACAAATAGCCTCCTTTATTTATCCAACTGGGGGGGAAAACACACAACCGTCTCATATCTGGAAGGTTAGTTTATATTAACATGATTTGCTGGTTGGTGTTTAGAAAGGTCACTTCTCATTTCGAGGATGAATCAGGTCTCCAAGCTGCGTTAGCTGTGTGTAAATTAAGCAGGATTTTGGTGAGGTGCATGGGCAGATATTACACCCCGTCAGCTGTTCCTCTCAATATATAACTGTAAACAGAACTATACATATAATCCTAAATATAATAATAATGTGCAAGATTGCGCCCTCCCCTCATATGTCCTCATGTCCACTACATAGTATTAATAAGAGTTTCCTTACATATAATATCATTAATTGCTACAACTAGATTCTGTCTGAAACTTTGGTGTCCCCCTGTTAAGAAATGTTCATGTAAATAGTTTGATAGCAGTAAAATGAAATGTCCACGTGTGTTATCTTTATTGAGTCAGAAGGGAACACAAATGAACATAATCCGCTGAAAACATGAAGGGGGCTTCTGCCCCAGAACATTTCTGTTTATCTTTATTATTTCTTTAGTACCTCTTGCCACTGTGCGCCCCGAGCGTTTGCCTTCACTGCCCAGCAGCAGCATGAGCCTGTATCTAATTATGGGTCAGGTCAGGATTAATATTAACAGTTGATTTAGATAAGATAGACAGATAGATGTACGTCATTAATCCCGACATTGTTACAGCAGCAGCACAATCAGCAATAGAATAAGAATAACCATACATTAAAAGCACAATTGTAGATCTGCAGAATATCAGTAAAAAAGGAATAAGAAATTATAAATCTGAAATAAAGAGCAGAACTGCAGATCTGCAGAACAAGTATCTGTATATAATAATAAGTAGAAGAAGAAGAGGAAATAAAAGTAAAATAAAATAAAAAGAACAATAGGAACAGGTGTGCAAAAATGACCCAAAATAGAGTCTGCTCATCCACTTTCTGTACACAGCGTCGGCGTTACCAGTACCAACCTCCTCACCGTGATGTTTATGGGTTTGGTTGCAGAGCTCATTGCAGGTAATGGATCGGTTCGCATTGAGCTTTGCCGGCGCGAACAGGTTTGTCAACTGGACTCATGCAGTATGTACGTCCTTACGTATGTGAACTTGTTATAAAATGTTTTCATTGTAGGATGGATCATTCTCTAGTGTTACTGATTATAGGGATAGAAAGTACCTGCCCTTTTCCAAACAGTTTCCAGGGATGATTTCTCAGCTGGTTCTAGGGCCGGCCCTGCGCCTGCAGCCACGGCATCCGGCCTGCGTCTGCAGCCACAGCATCCGCCCTCATCCGCCCTGCGTCTGCAGCCACAGCATCTTCCATGCGTCTGCAGCCACGGCATCCGCCTGCATCTGCATGTGCAATGAGACTATTCAGCATAAACGCATCCTCAGATGTGTCACGCCTGCAGGAAGATAGATCCCATAATGTGTATTACTGAGCTCTAACAAACACAGGAAATGTATTTTGTTCCCCGTGAAACATTTGCAAAGCTGACTTTCTGATAATTTTTAAAGAATTACGTCCATATTTACTTACTATTAAAAGGTTGGTCCTTTGAGCTCCTTAACAGAAAGCAAGAAAAAAGACTTATTATCGATGGATTTGTGGTTAATGGAGGCTTGATGTCAGAGAGTACATAAAATGTGTCGTCGGATAAATACACTTCTTGTCGCTGAAGGTGAAATCACATCACAATTAGTTGAAATGCAACAAGAGTGAAATGTAGTGACAGCTTGCGGTCCACGAAAACGAGGACACAGCCAACGCTGATGTGTTTTTGATATATTATTATCTGTATAATAAGGTATTTTTTCCAGGAGAGTTGACATGACTCAAGTGATAACACACACAGGCCTCTGATGGTGTGAGTATCCCTTTCCATCAGCCAACCTAATATCATACTTTTACACTGTGATTCACCCCCTCTAGTTCAGCTGGCTCATATCATATTTAAAGTCGCAATGATTGAATCCCCCCTGTTGATGGCATATTTCTCATTTAGGTTAAATCAAAGAGACGTGGTGTCAGGCCTAACCACCGCTCATTACCGTCATCACAGGAGTACAGCCAGCAATTTACCTGCGGAGACGTGGTAATGCTGAATGGAAATAGGCCGAGCAGGAGCTGAAATGATATTTTTAATTATGTAGCACCTCTCGCACCACTCCCACGCTGTTACACGAGCCTCCGACGCCCAAACCTCATTTCAATAGTTGCGTCTAATCAGACAGAGGGGAGGGGGAAGAGTATCTGAAGGGTGAAGGAGGACCTGTTTGGGCAGAGGACGGGGAACGTCTCCACACCATGACCTCTGCACAAACTCAACAGCAGCGGTCGCAGCATCGTGGAAAGTTGACGTTGTGTTGATTCTCTGCCTGAGCAGGTGCCGTCAGCTCATTTTCCCCTTCGCTAACACGCTTTAAGGCTTCAATCAACAGCTTGATTCTCGTTTACTTCTGGTTTGCACAGGTTTCATTATGCTGGACACAAAAACAGCCTTTGGCTTCAGAGAGAATCAAAGAAGTTAAAGAATATTATTGCAGCTTACCTTTATCCCCATCCACTGACTAAACTTTAAAGTGAATTAAAGCAGCGATAGGAAAGAACAGGATAAATCAGGTGCAGATTGGAAACAAAGATCAACCCAAAAGCTACCTGGAGACACTCCACCACCCTTACGTCATGTCACACTTCATAAGAGTTGTGTGGTCAACAGAGATTTATTACCTGAACTCTGAGCATTTGTACAACGATAAATGAAATAGAAACCTCTGCACAATGTTACATAACGACAATAATATATTTAGATAATTGTGCAATCGGTCCCTTGTCAGATCTGTGGTGATCATACCGTCATATAACCGAGTCAACACACAAGCAGCTGAAGTAGTATCAACGAAACAACATTAATAAGCAAGGACGCTGTTTGCACAGTGTGGCATTATCCATGTAAAGTATCAGTGTACGAGTAGAATTCATATGGTCAGTGCAGCAATAAATACAGCAGCCAGACACAATTCATTTCGGTGGCTTTTCTTCCTCTAATGAATATTTCTGAGCAAATCACACAGACAGAGTACGCAGAGTACCGTTCTGATCAGTGCAGTGGAGGCATCAGTTCCTACTTTATCATTCAGCAAACATCAATGTAATAATAAACAGCAGGTTTGTTTCCTGCATGCGCAGCTCACTCAACAATACCACGAGTTCTTAACATGATGCACGGTAGAATCATATTTAAAGTGGGACTGGTGCTTAGTCCGTGTGTGTGTACACCTCGCCACTTCTTTTGTCTTTGCAGATGCGTGTTGTGTCAGGAAAAAATAGAGGATCTAGCAGCAATTGTGAACAGCTTTGTTGGCCACAGAGCTTAACAAATGTGGGTATTTTACCAATCAGGAACTGGATCCACAATGGAACCGAGTCCTAGCTCATGGAGACGCAGCAGAGTTTCCGTCTCTCTCTGGCTTTACTCCACCAACACCAGCCTCTCCAGAGTCCTGTGTGTTCATGGGCATCCGCACAGTTAAGACGCTTTATATTGATGGGATCAGATCACCAGAGGCGTTCTCTTCTTAAAGCAATCAAACCATCAGCCATTCCCCTTCCAATTTAAGGATAATGGCGAAACCGGTGTTGAATGTGCACAGTGTGAGTCAGCTCACAGGAAGAAGAGAATGTTTTGCAGGTTTCCTCTTGCGATGAGGACCAAATCACTCACCTAGATGTGGTTAGGACTGAGGAAGCCAAGGCCAAGTAACCCTCAGTAGTAACAGTCCATCACCGTCCAACACATAGCGGTTGAACAGTCACAGAAATGACATCCTATGTCTGCTCCTTTCCTTTTCCTAAACACTTTTCCTCGACCGCGCTGCCACAAGAAGCTGTGCGATGACATCATCTCCTTTCCTTTGGTAAAGGATGGTCCAGTGCACCCTACGCTAAAGGGGAGCGGAAGCGTTGAAGCACCTTTCCTCAGCATTTAGAGAATTCCAGCAGCTCTTATCACCGCTGCCACTTAGATACTTCGATACATCACAAAGACTGTTAGAACCTGAACCTAGAACTACCCACCAAATGCAAAGGCAGGGCAGAACATGGCTGATCTATTTAGGTTTCGGTCTACAGGTTCAACTGTGAGGTGGGCGTGGGGGACCAACCTGACTCTGCTCGTTTGAAAACCTCCCAGAATGCCACAGGGCCAGTCAGAGACTAAGCGGACTTTGCGAGGTTGAGGGGTGAGCTATGTGTGCCGAGTGAGGCCTCGGCTCTGCGGCCCCTTGTTTTCACGGCGCAGAGTAAAAGGCTCATGTGACACAGCGCTCGTCTGCACATCTTCAACACAGGCAACAAGTCACCATTCAGCGCACAGCAAAGCCCCGACATGCCGCCTCCACCCCTCACAACCAGCTCCACCCCATTTGCACGCAAGACAGATGTTGAATCAATACAGTAAATGTTTGTAGCCAAATTTCATGCCGTTAGTGAAGGAGTGCATCAGACAGTATGAGCACTCTGACAGCTGCAGTGCAGGTTTTTCCATGCAGAAAATAAGTCATTTGACCAGTTACAATAATGAATATAATATTACATAAATTAATTACACACAACCAGCTGGGGATCACGTGATGGTAAAAAATTAAAAAGGTGTTTTGATGTGGATTTAAAATGTGCAGACAGGAATTGTTTGGGATGGTGCTCAGCGAAGATGCCTTTATATGACTTCCAGCATGGACTTCTGACCCTCATAATAAGCTTAAAGGCAGCATTAAAAATGGTAACAATGCTATAACGTGTCCAATAACACACAGTGACCAACCGCCACTCAGAGCAGAGTATAAATTCATCACTGTGCGTGGCCCATTTGATCGTTACTGTATAATTACCAATCAAGTTAAAGACGACTGTAACGCCCTCTGGCAGGACTGGCAGCGTGCACAGTAAAATCCCTGCAGTCATAAACAGCTCATGTCATTCACTTTTCATTACACTCCACTGGCTCCCTGCTCACCAACGCTGGCCTGCAGAGAGGCCACCACCACAGCGCCCACCTGCCCGAACGCCCTCATTCAGGTTTGAGCCTCGTCGCTCACTATGATCTGCAGATGAGCCACGACTGGTCCTACGGTCGCCGCGGGGCAGGAAACTGCTCCCATGTGGTGGAATGACTTACCAAACAGAATCCCTCCCTCGGTCTCCCAAAATCACCTTTTCAGAGAGAACCTCGGTCTGAGGTCTCATCTCCATCCTTCTCCAGCTCTTTCCTAAAAATCTTCCTAAAAAAGTCACATGCCAGACACGTATGTTGCTGTGTGTCAAGCGGAACAGATTGTTAAGGGCACTTATTCTCGAGGGCTTGTCCTCGACCTACTGTGGCTTGGACTGCACCTCATTTGTATGTCGAGTTGGACAAAAGCTTCTGCCAAACGAATAAGTGTAAATGTAGACTTTAAGTAGACGTGACAGGCGGCTCTGAAAAGATTGCTGCCTCTTTGTGTTGTAAGCTTGGATCCTAATAAGGACCCGGACTGACAGGGAAGGAAAGTATCACATCAAAAGGAATATTCCTGCAACGAAATCCACTTGTGTGTCATTGATCTGCATGTTCAACACACTTTCAGCGGAGTATCTCTCATCTACAAGCAGAGTTGTAGAAGATGACACAGATGATACCACTGCAGATGTAACAGAGTTTGTATAGAACGATTCCACTTGTTATCAGTGAAATTATTTGATACGTTATTGGCTGCAGACACAGAGGTCCTGCCCCATGTGGTGGGTTTTGAAGGCTGATTCTGAGATTTTATACAATATCCTAGACGTTGTTGCTTCCTTTAGGCAAGAAATAGTACACTAAATATTCAAAATACTTACAAACAACATATCATTAAAGATTAGCAATTAAATGAATTAGTAAAATGAGAAAAAAGTAATTAAGACATTTTCACTGGTTTTTTGGTGAATACTCAAGATTCTCAAATGAAATTTGGACTCATTACGTCAATATCTCTAAAACTACACCTGCTCCTAAACTGTAGTTATATTATTTCATTACAGCCCTTTAAAAAGTCTGTTATTTAATTATGGCTTTTTCTTCAGATGACACATTTGTCTCCTTAAGCGTCGGCTACACTGGACCATCCTTTACCAAAGGAAAGGAGATGATGTCGTCCCACAATTCCTTGCAGCAGCAACATTTAAAGACCCAGGGGCAGTAATAGTGATGGGGTAACCTGTTCATTTTAGTGACTTAGTCCTTTAACTCGAGACCAGTAAAATGAACTACTCCTTTTTTGAGTCGTTTGTGAGCCTGTGTAGCGGACCGAAATAGCGATCCTTGACCTCATGATATTTTCCATCGGGGTCCAGGAGAAATGCTCAGGAAGACATAGGACATCATTTTGAGGGGTCATGACACAGAGAATATACTGTGACCAAGGTCACTGGGATGTACGGCCGGTCCAAAAAGGGGTACTGAGCTTGAGAGTTGATTCTGGACCCTGGAGACTGCAGCTTAACGAAACCATGTCACCTCAGGTCCACTTACTAGCTTCTTCTGGAACTTTTAAAGCAACAAGCAGCTCTAAGAGGGCTCACGAGAGGCTTTCGGGCTGGGCGACGTGTTGGAAAGACATCGCGAGACGCCGAGTCAGCCAAGGTGATCACGTGCCGGCCAGGGAAAGGCAAAAGGACTACAGAACAGCATGGCCGGAGGGATGGACTACAACACCCATCTGCAGCTGGTCCTCCAGCAGAGCAGAGTTGGCTGATTAACAAGGAGCAGCAGTGTGTTCAGAAAACGGAAAGAGTGAAGAGGAGAAACAAAGAGTGAAGAAGGACAAAGTAAAAGATGGTAAAGGGACTGTGGGAGACAGTCGGCCTGACGCCGACTGTGAAGAAGTGGTGACATATCGTATAGAGGTTGGAATAAACCTGTTAAGTTGCAGTAAAATCCCTACCTTGTCGTAGTTCCTCGCACCCACACCTGCCTGACTGACCCGGGCCTCCGAGACGTCACAGAGAGGAGATGGTTTCGTCAAACGACTTATTTTCTCACCTTTGGCTGCTTCCTGTCAGTAATATTGACACTGTACTCCTTCGGTTGATAGACATGTGAAGACCTGCCAAACTAGTCTTCACCTCTGAGAGCTGCAAGGAACTCGTCCTCTTTCTGGACACACGGCAGTAACAGCTACCTGAAGGCATTCATGAAAGTCATCATGGCTGTGAAAGCAAACGAGCAACGGACAGTTTGACCACACGGTGGCACTAGAAGAAAGCCTTTCCTTTAGGGTCATAAAGGAACCTTCATACTCTGTAAAATCATGACAGAGAGCTGTCTCCATATAAATGTTGCAGCTTTAGTTTAATCTGTACACAAACCGCAGTGTCCAAATGACAACTTGTGGTTTTAGTGGGAGTCATACTGGACAAACAAGTGTGTCTACGGGTTTTGTAAATGCCGGTGCCAAATCTGGCAACCTCACTGCACACACTTGCCAAGACATAGTTCCAGCACCTAACCCCCTCTTTCAGAGTAGAAGTGGAAAGTTGGTGTTGCCAGAGGAACAGCTTTCATCATCTGGGGAGCAAGAGAATCCATATTCCAGAAAATGTCATAGAAATGTTGCCAATAGTTGACATCTGTTTCTGAAATGTCACATTGAAAACAGCTTCAGAGGCCAAACACTCAATTAACCCCACAGGACCACAGGTGAATGACCATACCATAACTTTTATTGTAGATATACTGGGCTACAATTATAAAAAAAAAAAAAAAAAAAAAATATCCAAACAAAAACAAATTAAAGGTATTTGTGATCCATAAGGTGCAGACCGCAAACCACTGCAGCACAGTATTACAGTATGAGTGAGGAGTTCAATTTCTATTCCGATGTCCCTTAAACGTTTGCTGCAGGATGTGATGGCCCATAATTCCACACACTGTTCGTCACTCGGATCCGTGTCGCTCCACGCTGCTGGTGTTCTGCTGCTCGGTGACCCCGAAAGCGTCACCGTCGGTGCTCTATGCTGGTTTTAATGACACCAATATGTTGCTGCCAAAATGACTTATTCCCACCTTCACTGTTTAGCAAAAGCATTTCAGCTGCCCGTTAACGTTGAGCCCACTTTGCCGTGGATCTTTAAAGGAGAAATCCACCCTAACACACCAATACTGAAGGAAACCGGGGTTCATTCTCTGTTTCTAATTCCTGTGAACACGCGGCCGCACGGAGACGACGCCGCGTCACATCCAGAGACGCTTCCTGCAAAAAGTGAAAGCGCTCAAAGGAATCTTGAATCGCGGGGGATGTAATTAGGATGGTCAGAAAACTTTAAATGTCCAAAAATATGGAGTCGAATTGATTGAAATTAAAAACGGATATAAAAGACAGATTGCATCTACAGCCTCAGTGTTTTTAGAGTGCAGTAAAGTCGGTCATAAAAACTAGCGCTACATCTGCCCTCGGAAGAGAAGACCACGGGTCAAGGAGGCCAACAAGAAGCCTGTGGACTCTCCAGCTCTTCATGGTGCCGATGAGACGTTTCTGGCCACATTACATAACCAGAAACACACCTAAAGTCCACATGCAGTTTCACAGAGCTAGAGCTGTTTTGGACGGACAAACAACTACACGCATTTACATGTTCAGCTCGACTGATGCCAGAGATTCCTCCGCTAAATACTGACTTGAGGGAGGTAACTCATTTTCACTTTGTCATTTTCATACACAGGGATTTAAATCTTGTGTTAAAATGAAACATGACTAAGTCCAAGCAGCGTGAATAGTGACGCATCAAAGGGAAACGTGTCTGTCCAGAACCAAACAGCAAAAGGCTTCCTTCTAGTTAAAACCCTGTCACAGAGGCCGATGAAGCCATTACCACCTCTAGCTGCAGAACTCCAAAGGGCTGAAGGCTCGTGAGCTGACGCTGCACGATCCTGTCCGCTCCCAAACTTAAGAGCACAGTGGATTTTGGGATGCTTAAATCCACAACGGATTCTGGAGTGTTGATCTCAGCTGCAGTTGGAAGCCCCTTTTTACAGCCTTCACTCCCCGTTCTGACCAGTTTTATGCCCAATTCTGATCAAAAGATACAAACATCAGGGCCGTCACTCGGAAAAAGCGCCAGTTCCTGCATATTTGAAAGGATGGGTAATTTGTCAGAAATTATTCAACCACAACTTAATCCTAAAACTGCACTTGCTCACTTGAGTGACAAGCTAACAATCCTGTAAGGCAGCTGCATTCATCAGGGCGCAGCAACGAGTCCACGTACACACTCAATTTTCCATCTGAACACATCATTGAAAACGAAATACTTTTTTTTTTTCTCAAATGCAAACTGTAGTTTAAATAGAAAAAACTTCTATGAAAAAGCCGACGGCCCCAGTTCACAGGAATTCACAAGCTGGTGTAGAAGTGGCCGAGTGATGACACGTCAGTATGGTTCCATTTGTCCAAAAGCACAGAAAAAGGTTTGAGTGGATTTGTCCTTTAAAAAAGGGCCTGGGGAGGTTTGTCGTGTTGGCTGGGATGACATGTCCACATCAGAGTAGTCAGAGGAGAGTTAAACCAAGAGCGTCACTTCATCATTCAAGTCACGACTGGACGTGTTAAGAGTTCATTCCCCAACAGTTGAAGTCAGTGTACATGACGCCCAGACACTTTTACCCCAAAATGCAGATTCTTTTTACAGTGTACTTGTCGTCTCCCCTCCCATAGCCCCTTATTCTGTTCTTTAACAGGTGTGTATGAAACCAGCAACTGAAACAGCAGCAAAGCCTGAACCACGAGTGAGTCCTCTTAACATTACGGCATCATATATACACCCCCCACCCCCCCCCCCCACACACTCCCTTTCACACTCTGAGGTAAAGTATGGCGCCCAAGTGCAATGCTCAATTGTGCTACATGTACAA
>JAVQJF010119685.1:0-15472 GCA_036023855.1 Gadopsis marmoratus
GAGATCAAAAATCTATGTTTCCACTACACCACTAGAATCTGTACATGTGTGACCTTCATAATTGTGGCTGCAATGGCATGCTGCTTCCCCCTCACTGTCTCCAGACTGAGTCCAGAGGGTGGATGGCAGGAAGCTTGTTCCACATGACCGGTAAACTACTGCCACCCAGTGGATGAACTGAAAATTGCAACTGGAAAAGAAATGTGTTACTAAGCTTGGACAAGAAATGAGGAGCCATGTAGGTCAAGAATCCTTATTAGGATAAAAAAAAACAGAAGGATATCGCATATATTTATTTTAATTTAATTTAATTTTGGTATGTTTTATTTCATACATGAATCAAAAGGCTTAAAAGCAATATAGGCTTCTAGCCCAGCAATGAGTATCCAGCTTAAGGCTGTTAACCTTTTTCTCTTTAAAACTCTACTAAACTACATTATGAGAACTGGTATGCAGCTAATGTCTTTATCCAATTCTACTGCTTTGACGAGACAATTCACAAGAACATGCAAAACAGAAGTGAATTTGTTCTCTGCAATATGTGAGAGGAGGGGTATTAGGCGAGTGTGTATAGTATGTTTTACAGAGACGCCTTCTCTGTATGTGCATGTGAAGTATGTTAAAACGGAACTGATTCTCTGGTATTTTATCTCGAGGCTGCATGTCCAAACGTTTTCAATTACTCCTCCAAACTGATTTTATCCAAGTGGTTATTAGCCCCATGTACTGTAATTGTTTATTTTTTTCATTCAAAATGTACAGGTTTTTAGTCGGATGACTTCACTGTATATCACTGACTTTGATTAGAGTTTTTTTTAAATGTATGATTTATCAAACTTTGGGAGTGAACGTATTTATTTGATCATAAAATCTGTGTTTTGGGAACCATTTAATTTCTGACTGCGTCGCGTGACTGTGCATCAACCCTCAGATCCCAAATCGCAAACGTTGCAGCGGTTTGCTCTGGTCCGTCTCAGACTCAAGCCGGCTGCGACTCAGCTTGTCAAATCAAATCTTTTACTTTTTAAAGAAATCACATTTTTGTAATGTTAGTGTGTAAAAATGTCTGATACGTTTCCTATGGAAATGTTTAAAGTTAGGCCAAGTTTGAGCAGGTATACCGGTATATACTTTATTTACTCTGGACTTTATCTTGTGATTCAAGATTATTTTTTAACATTAAGGTTAGGGTTAGACAATTTTGCATTTGATATATTTAACTGTTATCCATATTTATACCTTTTGAAATTATTACGTGAAAGTGTATCTGCATTTGTGATCAAATTAACTAGCCCCAGTTTGTGCCTCTCATGTATAACCTACAGTATATTCAAGTCTCAAAGTCAAGCATCAGTTTCCCTAAAAGACAAAAAAGATTTTGAGCCTGTTTCCCCAGGTGCTCCTATGTTTCTGAATCAGAACAATCATGCCAGCTACCTGGATAGGATTCGTACAACTTTGGAAGCAGGTAAAAAACCTTTTTTTATTTTTAATCATTCAGTGTACTTCATATTTTTAATCCAGGTGATTAGAAGAGTCTGTGAGGATTCTGGAAAGTATCGTCAGAACTGCGGTAAGTGTTTTTAAGTTATCTTCAAACATCACCGGTTTTTTATCTTTTACAGAAACTGATGGTTCTGGACTGACTGATCTGTGACCCAAATGTATGCTAATACTAGCTGACTTTAGCTTTCTAACTAACAGCTGTAATTGTGGATGAACTGTTCCCATAGTAGCTAGAGTAGCTTAGCAGGATAGTAAACATAATTAAACAATTAAATATAATTTAAGAGCGATATACTCTTAATATTTGCAAGTTCAGTATTTAACAATTTGATGATGAAAATGAAAATGCTTTTTTAGCAAAATTAAGAAGCTAGCATTTATTATGAACAAACAATACATATGGATGCTAATAAGACTAATGGCTAAGTGCAAGTGAACAGCCATGCTAGCAGCTCTATGAGGCTGTGCTGAGATAAATGCTAACATCAGCATGCTAACATGCTCACAATGACGATGTTGGCACGCTGGTGTTAAGCTGGTGTGGTTAACCATCTTAGTTTAGCATGTTAACTAAATTAGAGTTTGCTAATTAGCACTAAACGCAAAATACCGCAGTGGCTGCTGGGAATGCCATAAACCAAAGGATTGGACAAACTGAAATTTGACCTGGTGAAGGCGCAAGATGAAACAACTTATTTTGAGGGGAACGTCTGCACCAAATTGCATGGCAGTCCATCCAATAGTTGTCAACTTTTTTCACTTATAACCACAAATATAAAGTCCTTGGTGCTGCTAGTGATGGGCCCAGCATCACCAAAGTCAGTATATACTCCGAGGACAGAAAAACATTGATTCTAATACAGGTAATTCTTGATCCATTTATGTAAGAATGTAGGTTCCAGTGAATTAAGGCTAAAACATTGTTTGCATTAAATTTAGTTGTCCGACTGCCAGCAGGCATAGTTAATTTTGTATTATCATGCTTGTGTCATGCTATGTATAATATTAATGTCAATATTAAATATTAACACCAGACATACATATTAACACCCAACAGGGTATACATATAATACTTGCATTTCCATTCATTGGCTGATAAAGAAACAAATTCAGCTGCTGAAGAGAAAAAAATAGGCTGTAAAATCTATAGCTGCAGTACTTTCATTCGACCACACGATGGCTCTTTGTCACCAGAAAAGACAAAGCTGCTGTGTTCAAACATCACGAGGCCGCAGGTTGATCCTGACTCACCAGTCTGCTTTAAAGTTTACTTTGTCAGGGAAGTTGTTTTTATGACTGAGCATTCTAAGAAACGGGGCAAAGATTGGCTTAAAATATAACTTTGTATGCATGGCAGTTGTATGGTTTTATGTGAATCAACATGCCTCTCATTTCAGTCAATAGTACTAGTTTACTCCTCCTAACCTGCCTGGCATTTATGACGGACTGTGAGATCAGCGATATATAAGCATAATAAAAAAAAATCAACCAATTTACTTCAATGGCAGATTTCCATCGTGGTTAGTAAAGGCCTCAAGCTCAAATTTCCATCTCCTCCCTCTCTTGCTGCCACACCTTGTAGGTAGTGAGAATCTGGGTCATTTACATGCCTTGACAAATCCTCTAATTGGCTGAGAGGCCCCTGCGGCCCCGGGGCCCTGCACCAAAGTAGTGCCTACCTACATGTGTGAGGGTGTGTCCACTTCACACACTCTGCTGCATTAATGAACTGCATGAACCTGCTGTGGCCCTGCCTCATTTAGTGCTGTCAACAAGTGGCTTCATCTCACCTCCTCCAATCAGCCACTCGCACTCCAAATATGGAGAGTCACATCTGTAATCTGTGAGCTTGAGATGACAAGTGTCCTCCCCCCTGGGGCAGAATGCGTGTTGAGCTTAAGTTTCACGGTGCTTTTCTTGTGTGACTTCATTGTTCTCAGTGTCAGGTTTGCCTAACAGGAAGTAAAGATGGAAAGAAGTCGAGGGATTCACATAAACCAGCTTGGGCCCTGACACTTTAATGGACTAATAATTGTTTTAACTACAAATGATGATGCCCCACAGAGCATGAAAAAGAGGCTGTTTGAAGCTGCCTTCTCTTCTGCTATTTTGTACGGTTGTGAGGTTTGGCTTAAAGTGTCTCTAAAGTTCACTGACAAAAATCCCGTAGGAAAAGTGACGCAGCTAGCGAGAGTTAGCATTTACACCAACAAGCTGTACTGGAATATTGTTTGGAAATAAAGTTATTTTATTTATCTCTATTGTGACATTTACGTCAATTAACAAACCGGACAGATGAATGTCAGGTTGGCATCGGAGAGCGGTGGGGCGAGTGACGGCGTCATGGTGCATTTGTTGAGCGTCAGCGAGGGCGTAGGGGGGTGGGGTGGTGCAGAGGTTGCGACGGGAGGGCGAGCTGACAAAATGAATAGTTCCGTCAAATCGGGGCAAGACCTTAGCATTTGCATTTCCACTGAACCAGAGCCGGCAAAGAAAGAGCCCTCCGCTGAGGGGAAACTTGTTTTAACATGCGAAAGAGCGAATGCGTCAGGCTTTTGCCGAAACACATTCATGCCTTCATGGCGTTGGACAGAGTCCGGGTCTTTTGCTCAGAAGCTGCTGGAAAACGCAGGCCCTTTTTTAGTCACTTTTTCCCTCCCATGTAGGTGGCTTGGCAGTCAGGCCCTCCTGCACTCAGGGTTGGACTAGCAGCGGAGGGAGAATGGCTTGTTGATCACAATCGTCTTCCTCTTGATCTTACTGTACTGTACGTCTTTACGTTGTTCTGGTGAGGCCAAACAAATCCTCCGAAATGGCCGGCAAGCACCAAGCAGGTGATTTACACACCTTCGAAACGGGGATGTCGAAGAAAGTTGAATCCACCCAAACCCAGTTGTTTTCTTGACGTAAAATTGCGTACATTTATATCAGGCTAAGCAGCGTCAAACCAATATTATTTTTACAACATAATTTTTCATGCAGAGTTTAACACTAGAAGGCTGTTTTTATTTTCATCTGTTGAAGGGAAGAAAGGTTCCCTGTTCTCTCCTTAAACCTGAGTTTAAGACATGTCTGTACTGGTTTAGAAGCCAATCCTGGTCACAAGTGTGATGTGGAAACGTTTGTTGAAGTAGATAACATCTTGTGTCCAGTAGTTAAACCTTTGGATTTTTCAGTAAGCAAATTTTAACCAGGTAAACTTTTACGTTTTTTTTGTGGAAAACCTATATCAGACATTAAAGATTATTCCATGTCTGGAGGGGGTCTTTAATGTTTTTTTAAAGTCTTATGATGATATTCATTTTTTCAAATGATGATTTGGAGGGTATTTTATGCCTTTTTATTTTGACAGCGGCAATAAAGTCCTTTATGTGCCAGACAGACGTATAGTACAGGAACACATGCCAGTGCCTGAAGATTTGTCAACAGGGACAACACATACATCACAGAAGTCTAGAAATAAATGTAAAAGTTAAAATCTTTCTTAAAACCTTCATCTAACAAGCCTCCTTTTTATAAGGCTCTCTGCTTTGCTTGCGTTACTGATTTGTGGATTTTCTACAAACTCACAGAGCAAGCTCTCCTCCTGCCCAGGTGTATTCCCTGAGGTAACTTTTAAAACACTGGACACTCACTATCCATTTCCTGTCTTTCCTGTCTCAAGGCATGTGAACTGAGACACTAAAACTGGGATTTAGAGAGAAATGAGATGACAGATCCTGAATGAAAAACATCCATGTTTGGGGTAGTCCTCACTCCGCCGCTCAGCACACCACTTAGTAAAATTACAAAACTCTGTATCTGGCAGGGCTCCTATGTAAAGCCACAACAACAGGCAGGCAAGCAGGTTTGTGCAAATTTGCTGTTGACAGTTTGAACATGTGGCCAGCTGTAGCACTCGAGATACCTGCCATTTTGTTAACGGTCACGGCTTATCTCCTGCGAGGCTTTGCATAACGAGGACCACTCTCCTATGCTGCTTTGCATGTATTTAATTTGAGGAGTAATTGAAATCCAAGTGTGTTGCGGAGGACCTATCATGGCCGCCTTGTATGTAGCATAAATCCTTATCCTTAAGTATTTAACCACTGGAGATAAAATGTTATAACAAAGCCTTTTTTTTCTTTCTTTTTTTGCAGGCAATCAAATGTGCGCAATATATATAAAACTGTATATGTAGCTCAGAGCTGTGACGAAAAGTGCTTTCATAACCATGCAGCATTCAAGCGTAACGGATCTACGCCTGAGGTTAATGGAGAACGTGCCAAGAACAAATGTTCCACAGTCCTGCCCATTTTAGTTCTCGCTGCTTTCCATATTCAAACAAGTGTTGTTTGCACTGTTAATAATCCATTTCTAACATCCTGGATTTCAGTATATCAGATAATAGGCCAATGTTTTTGATGCTTTGCTTCTGTAATACCCCCCCACCCCATCCACCCTTTATTCTTAGTGGTGGAAAGCAACAAGTACTGTACGTAGTATTTCCATATTCTGCTGTTTTGTACTTCAACGCCACAAGATCTTAGAGGGAGATATTGTTCTTTTTACTCCGCTGCACAAGTGTAGTTACTTCAGATTCAGACTTTACATAAAAAATCCCGCATGATAAGATTATAAAATACAACACATTGTTAGAGATTAAACCAGTAAAATATGAAAGCTATGTTTAGATCACGTTTCAGACGTGTATATGTGCATTTCCATCCACCTGCTTTTATGTTCATTTTTAAATTGCAAATGAAATGAAAAAAACAGAGAGGAAACACCAGAAATTCAAAAAGACTAAACTTAAAATATCTCAAAATTAAAAAAAAGCATAATGCATGTGACTTAAACGTCGAGACGAAAAATGGCGGCAGGCAAAAACATCGGATCTGTGTGGAGCGACGAGGAGACTAACAAACAGAAACACAATCTTTTCATTATGTTTTTCATATGGTTTCCCATCGTTTGAAGTTTGACCCACGCTCTTAAATTGTCATCTTGTTGCGCCTTCTTCTTCTGCAGTGTTTTATTGGCAGCTGACTGGAGAATTAGCACCACCCACTGGTTAGCTTAATAGTCACATGACTGGCATGGATAGAAAGACGCAGACATTTTAATGCTTGTACCGCAGGACATTGTGTTTTTATTTTTTCCTACGAGCATTTCAGGATCTCTCAAATGCATTTTGTGACCCTTTGGAGGGGCCCTGGACTAAACTGTGTGCTTACACTTTAATGCATCAGTATTAACAATCTAATAATGTAATATATATAACACTATAATATCAGTCACAGGAGACATTTTACTGCAGAACAAGTACTTTTTGGTGATGGTACTTCTGGATTTTAACTTATGTTGTAATTGCATGCAGACAATGCCGGAGTTTTACTTGTAGCAGAGTATCTTTACATTGTTATAGTGGTACTTGAGTAAAGGTTCTGAGTACTCCTTCCACCGCTGATTATACTTCCTGTCCCCTCGCTTGTGTTGTTGCTCTCTCCGAGGTGTCCAGGTCTGTTAACAGCAGCTCTGCTTTCCGGGTACGCGGTGTGAATTATGGTAATAGCTGCTGGCAGGAGAGAAAATAAGAGCAGCTATTAAAATGAATGTGCTGCTGCTTCTCCTGTGGTCTACGGGTACATCTGCAGGAGTAACTTGGGCCCATTCAACATCCAACCCTCCTCTCCCTCAGAGGGCATCGGTGTGTACATGTCTTTTATTTTTTTTGTGTGCACATGTGTCATCCCTGCTTAATCTCAAGCTTCCTTTCCATTTGGCCTTTACAGATGCAAGTTTTGGACACTGATCAGAGTGTCTTGTTTGTCCAGCGTAGCTGATGCCAGCTTCCTCTCAGTCCAGCAGGCCCAAGGGCCCCAGTCTGCGTTGTGTCTTAACATGGTCCGCTAACCTTCAAACAGACGGCACACTGTACTGGAGCCCGAGCCGTCCTCCTTTCCTACTTTGAAGTGGGAATCCTTGCACTTAACACATTCTTACGTCATCATTGTTTGCTTTTGATGGGATCCAAATGCCGAGGCTGGCTCTGTTATACATTTTATTCCCGCTGTTTCTCTCCAGTGAACATGACCTTAGACACTCATTTGGCCACCTATGATGCAGCAACTGGCTTGTGATGCTAGATTATGTCTGTTAGCATTAAAGAAGTAGCACTTAATCACATTTAAATGTCCGCTAACATTTAACAGTATGTAACCCAAAGTCCATCCACTCTGGAGCAGTGATGTTCTTTGGGAAATTATATTTTTAAATAACTATTTGTTAATAACTACTGTTGTTTTTTTGTGTATGTGTCGGCACATGTCAAGGTAATTTGAATTTGAGTATAAAGTTTTCATTTATCCAGTGAAATATCTCAACATCTACTCAATGGATCGGCGCAGAATTTGGCACACACATTCATAGTTCCCAGACGAGGAATCCTTCTGACTTTTCTGATACCAACTTTTCCTCCAGCGCCACCATGAGGTTGACATTTTTTTGCTTTGAAGGAAATATCTTGACAACTTCTGGGTGGACTGCCATGACATAACTTCAGTTCAAACATGAAATTTGTCCAGTACTTTGATTTATGACCAAAAACCCACAGTACGTTCTGTTTAGTGCTAATTAGCAAATGCTAAAATGCTAACAAGCTAAACTAAGGTTATGATCATGGTAAACATGATAATTTCTAAACATCGGCATGTTAGCATTGTCATTGTGAGCATCTTAGTATGCTGACATTAGCATTTAGCTCAAACCACTGCTGCCTCACAGACCGTAGACTGTTAGGTCAGGTAGAAGCACTGGGAGCTTCAGGTACAAGCAAACTGTCATCTCCAAGTTATTACTCAACTGTTTTTAACGGTATTGCTGTTTACACTAAAGACAGCTGCAGGTGCACAAACACGTGTGTGTCTGCACACACAATATTCCATCATTCAAACAAGCAAAGATAAGAATCTAACAGTATAAGTCGGCCTCCTGAGCTGAACTGCAGGGGCTTCTTGTTGCACACGTCTCCCCGGTCATCGTCTGCCCATCATGTTTTCCGACTGTGGGAGAATGACTCGACTGTAGAGGCAAGTGTTTGTGTTTTCCACGCCAAGCTTCCAAGCCGCCGGCAGTAGCGGTGGTGGCCGAGTCTGACACACAGAGGAACTCCAGGAAGCCATTAGGTTGAGTGACTGGCTGTGGCTGTGTGCGTGTGTCTGTTTGCTCTTATTGGCTTGTTGCCTTGTTGCCCTCCACTCTGAGCAGCCATGGCCTTCCAGGTGTAGCAACACCTGACAGGGCTTTTGATATAGAAATAGACTAACAGCTGTGTTACTTCAGCTGTGGCGACTAAGGCTCTCTAAGAACAGTGGTGGAGGGTAACTAAGTACATTTCCTCAAGTACTGTACTTTAACCTGCAACAGCTGATTTTCTTTGGCCACTTGGGTGGAGCGGAAACAAGTCGTGCACACAACATTTTCGTTTCAGAACGTTGCAGACATTGCATGTAGTAGAAAACATCACTTGGTTCGGGGTTGTAATTCCATTTACCCCCCTTATAGCAAGCAATCCACAGACCGCTACGCACCTTTTGAGTGGATATTGTGAATGCTCTGATTAATAAATGTAAATAAGTCATGCTTTGTTTGTGATGACAGTTTTGTTTAGTTTTAACAAGTTTGAATGGAGCTGAGACGGGCCAGATCACACCAACAGTTTCTCCAGTTGATCCAATCTGGCGCCACATTGAATAAACTCTTGACTTGACTTGGGAGTTGTCCCTCCCCTTCTGTAATCTGAAATGACATTGTGTTTTGTCAAATGCTGTTGTGTTTTGACCTTCATTGCCACCCCAGATATATACATGAGGTGGACAAAATATTAGAAAAAGCTGCATTCAACAGCACCACAGACTGCAGCCTCCAGAATGACCGTACATTTGATATAATGTCTCTGTAGAAGTGTATAAAGAAAAACTGAACATTAGAACCTTCATGAAGGTTGGATTTATTGCAGGACTGTTGTGTCAGACTGCATTAGTTTTAGCTAGGGGTGTCATTCTCAACCATTAAATATTTCACACACACAAAAAGAAAAGGCCCCAAAGAAATGAACACAGATTTGTGTTGCAGAACTTTACTTTCCTTTTCATTCCTACCTCAATAATTATCTCACAACCCCTCAGATTGATCTTGTGATTTTTGTTTGAGAACAACTAAACCAAACTACCTAAGAACAGTAAAATGCTATTTACACATTGTTGCATGAGTATTAATCTAATATACATTTGTGAAAATATTTCAGTCACAGGGGCTTTTTTTTTTAACTTTTGACACTTGAAGTAGAGCTAATAATGCTTCTGTGCTTTTACTGAACTACGGCTTTAAATGCAGGACTTGTACTTGTATTATGGTATTGGTACTTCGCTCACCTCGTGAGTATATGCACACGTGTTAACATCAACATCTTAACCACAACACTCCAGCCATTTTAGCTCGCAGCTTTTATCTAGGTGGGTGAGCCCTGCAGGTTGTATCCAGGTCAACTGTCTCTGTTTTAGTTTTCGCTCCGTGTTTAAACTTCAGTTTTATATGCAAAACCTACGTTAGCCCAAACACGGTGCGGCCTGCTATATGAGCCGCCGAGGGCCTTGTTTCTGTGTGCATGGCAGCCGCTCTACAGGAGGCTACAGTGCGGCGGCTGTTTGTGCAGGTGTGCTGCCGTGTGACGTCTGGTTATGAAATATGCTGGACATTCGTAGCCTTTGCTTTTTCAACCATTTGGGTTGTTCAGAAAAGCCCCCATTTGCGAGTCAAGGAAAACAGTGTGATTTCCGCCTCAGGTCTATTCTGTGGTTTAGCCCCCCGACCGCTCCACCTACTTCGCCCTCTGAAGCTGCTGAAGCTGAAAGCAGAGGGGGCACAGTCAGCGTTTATTTATAGAGCCTACTTTGATGTGTGGACTGACAGCTGATATTTCCAGAATTAAGCTGTGGGCAACCTCTGAACTCTGCAGAGAGCCACCTGTGAGCTCGGGCCTTGTACTGTCGCTGGCAACAGGCCAAGCGTTCATCAGAGGGAGATGTGTTTATTTGACATGTACGCTGTAACGCTGTGGGGTATAATGCTTTGTATGATTACCCCCCTGCAGGTAATCAGCCAATAACGGCTGCACTGTTTACTGTGTTCTTGAATTGTAAATTAAAAGGGTAACACATTACTTTAACTCCAAAAATGTAGCATTTATAAGCGGTATATGAACATGGTTTATAACACACTATATTTTGCAACGACGAGCCAATTAATCGATTAGTCAGTCGACAGAAAATTAACTGCACCTATTTTACTATAATAGTAGTAATCTGTATTTATATAGCACTTTTCAAAAACAAGTTTACAAAGTGCAGATAAAAACAGAAATGGAGCACTAATGGGATCACATTAAATGCGTATAAGATAATTTCACTACAAGAGAAAAGTATGCACGTAAAAACAATAAATACCTAATTTAAAAACCAGTGTAAAGACTAATTAAAAACCAATCTATGAAAGTCTTTATTAGAGATTTTGATTAATTATTAAACCACAATGGTGCAGCTTCTCAAATATGAGAATTTTCTGCTTTTATTTGTTTGAACATTATAGTTAATTTTATGTATTTGGATTTGTGACATCTGATGAGATCATTGGGCTCTAGGAAATTGTGAGTGGATTTTTTATTTATTTGTTGTTTTCTGATCTATTAATCGAGAAAAAATTGACAGAATAATCGTGTTTTATTGTATTACTTGCATGTTGTTCTGTATAAATACGTCTTCACGCTGGGCAAACTCCACCTGCTGATGAGTTAAATGTATATATAAACAGCTACAGTAATCCGCCTGCAAATTAATTGTTCACATGTTTAATTATATATCATCAAATATGATTACGGCTGTCAGCCATTCATTAACTGTTCACACACCAGTGACGGATGCTTCATAGAATTTTTTTTTAATCATGTTCGCTTCCTAGCTTAATTTATTATTAATTAATACAATAATAAACACTTAAAAATGACCTTATATCTGTTTACAACTGCTTTATAATGTATTATAAACCATTTATTGTTTTTATACCACCTATAAATGCTAAATATGGGAGGTTATCGTAAAGTGGTAGCAATAGCAGCAACTATAGAGTAAAAAATGCACAGCTGGGCATGTTTGCCCGCCTGCGAAAAGGGTCAACTAGTGAAAAAAAAAGCGTAATTTGGCAGAGGCGAAAACAACATCTGCTCGGTTCAACTCGTGTTGATTTTGGCGCCGAGCTCAGCGTGGTTTGTGTAGTCCGACTGTGGTCGTCAGCTCGCCTGTTCCCCTCATGGGAGCTTCTCCTTCCTCCTACTCCCTCCTCGCCTGCCTCCCTCCTCCCCTATTGCACTTTATGAAGCCGTTAACTTATTTTACATCATGTCTACTCCCCACAACAACCCCCCCCTTTCTACAAATCTCTCTTGTCATTATGAAAATAGTGCTCTGCTGCAGCTTTGCACGCCAACGTCTGGCGATAAAATGGCCCCTCTGTGGACGTGGAGTTGGGTACGGCGCGCTTAAAAGTGTGCGTTTTATGGAACAGGAGGAGGGAGATGAGTGCTTGTTCGCAGGTGACTGCAGCACGAGTCGTTTTCAGTGTGACAGGAGACGTTTCCATCGTCGGGTGTAAACCGGGTCACAGCTTAGGTGTCCTTGTTAAAGCCCTGAAAAAAGGGGGAGTACAAATCAATACAAGTACAGATCTTATAATGAATACGGCTACTTAAAAGCTCTGCATTATAAGCAGCAAAACATCGACAAACATCGCTGTAACGTAACTATAGAAAAGGCACAGTGGCGCTTTGAGCTAAATGCTAATGTCAGCTTGCTAACATCCTGATGTTTCGCAATGTTTACCATGTTCACCATCTTAGTTTAGCGTGTTAGCTTGCTACCGTTTGCTAATTACCACTAAACACAAAGTGCAGCTGAGGCTGAAGGGAATTTCCTTAGTTTTGCAGGTATTTGGTCAAAAACCTTGGCTCTTGGTAGCTTGTTAGCCTGTGGATATTACTCCTGGCTGCTTGCACAATTTGTCAAGATGCATTCCTGCAGTCCAGGTGATGGGTTAAACAACTTTTAGTACCTGTTAGTACTAATAATTCTTTACCATATTGATTTAAATACTTTAATGGTCTCCAAGTTATTATACAACATATATGCAAGTTGATAGACATCTTGCACTCTTGTAGCCTGAAAGGTGCGCAAAAGTTACCACTCGGAAACATGAAAAACTTTCATTGAAACTATATTTAGTGGTGCAGACTGGAGTATACAGAGGCAACATAACACTCAAACTCACAACTTTAATACTTTTACTACTGCTGGTAACATAAAACATACTAAAAGACAAGGACACTCTTTACTACTGCTGCTTCCAGTAAATCATTAAAGGTCTAAAACATAATACAAAAACATATTTGGTATCAGACTATGGAAAGTTACTTAGTAATAGTATTTAATCACGTTACTACTAATGACAATTAATTTGTCACGTCCTCTCATGCCACGAAATCTCCAAAGCTCACAGGAAACAAGAATGGCAGAGGCATGATCTGACCTGTTAGGTGAGCATGGACTGCTTTCCTAGTAGTCTTTAATCCTCATCCATCATCCTGGCAGGCCCTTCCCTCCATAGAGCTCACCGATTGGCTGACAGCCAGTGGCCAAACCGTACACAGAGTTCACAACCATTGTGATGTAAGAGTGGGAACTCTACCTGAGGGCTCCTCTTTTGTCTCTCCTGAGCTGCTATTGCCCTCAGTTAGTCAGCATGCTTTACGCTAGTGATTGATATGCTCTGTAAACACACAAACACACACCCTTCAACCTTTCATTAGCCTTCCCTTTAATGTTTGCTCTGTCTGTTCTGACATGTCAGTCACACAAGCAAGCAGCCACGTACACACAGACAATCGGCACACACACGCAAATAGACTTCGACAAGTGACGGAGGTGGAAAATAGGTTATGCAAACTGGAATTGCAGGTTTTGGGGCTTTCAGCAGCAGCAGTGAGTTGGCTGAATGGCTGGGTGAGTAAGCACGTCTGTCTCATTGTCTGCGAGCTCATCACTGACCTCATTCTTTAATTTCTCTGGAAAACAACATGGTCAGGCTCACATGGAGCCAAGATGACCAGGTCTAGACAATGAGTGTGAAACCAGCAGTACCCAAGTGAGAATGCTGATTGCAGAGAAATCCTGTTCCCGTGGCAGCCAGAGAGAAAAAATCAATTTAAAAAATCAGTGGAACTAAAGTGGAATGCAGTCTTCCACTGAAGTTCAGAGCAGTGAGTAAGAGCCACATTTATCCTCCGTTTTCTTCATATTCAGTCTTTCAGATTCTCCAATAAAGATCAGGATGGTGCTGCTAATGTTAGCATCCACGACAGTGGTACTACTTGGCCTTGGAAGTAAGGCTTCGGTTACTACTCTGTATAGTAATCTAGTTAGCCAGACGTGCTAATGAATGTTACAGTACGTCAGGGCAGATAAACATGCCCTAAACTGCTTTTAACACTTTTGTTGGCTGTTAAGAGATCCCTTCCTTATATTAGAGTTGTGCTAGGAAGGAATGGACAGAAGAGACAATTACAGCAACCAAAAACATTTTCAATATATCTAAGAGCTTGTTAGTATGTTTTTAGGTAGACATGGAAAAAATAGGAGCCTATCCTTTGAGTAGTTGTACTTTAACATCGAATAATACATTTTTAGACCTTGGTGGAAGACATGGCTGGTCCCCTGTAGCTGTTGGAAGGACAGGGCCAGATTGGTGCTACAAAGGTCACTGGGTCACAGAGTTAGGGGTTCACACACACTCCCAACTGTCCCAGCGCTGTCCAGCAGGTGCCACAAATGTGACCTTGACTGGGAATGTGGGATGCTGGGAATGTGAGTGTACGAGCGCCGGCCCTCTGGGACAATGTGATGAGGATCTGTGACAGGCGCGCCTGTGATCTCGGCAGCCCGGGGATACTGAGGGTGACAGACTGGGCCAGACTGGACCGCGGGTCACTTTCCACTGGACACCAGGACACCTTTGATGTCTCCTCATCGCTGCTCGCTGACAGTTGGCGCCTTTCTACATCCTCCCCTGTCCCACAGTACACTGGCAGGACCACCCATATCTGAAAAAATGTCCTACCAGGTTTAAGTTTTCTCAAGAATGCGGCCCATCTGAGCGTCCCCCAGCCCATCTGGACCCCTCTTAACCTGGGAAACCCTGCGATGATTGCAATCTGTATGCGTTTTTGGTGTGTGGCCTCGTCATTGGGGACAGTTGAGAGCCTCTGTCATTTAATTCCAAAGTCTCAATATCTTTTAAAGAAATTCGTATGTGCCGAGCTGTGTGAAGTCGCTAAATGCCTCAGAGATTAATTTACACTCGTCTAGTGTGACAAGGAATGCATGCAACTCGAGATGCATGCTCACTTGACCGATAAGATGAAGGATTCATTTTCCTTGTTTCATATTTGGCACACATGCTTACAACAAAGATTTGGATGAATGGAGGGTCATGATAGATTACTTTCAGCGGGTAATGGGTACTTTTCCTCTGAATTTTCCTGGTACTTAGTTTGGTGCACTTTAACCCCAATTCACCGTTACTCATTCAGGCCAAAGTCTTCTTGAGCGGTTGTTTATTCAGACCAACGGTAGGTGACTGGCTTTGATATGGAAAGCATTCGAAAGTGTTTATGGGAGTTTGTTGGAGCAGATGTGAAATGTTAAGGGCTGTTAAAGACGCAGATAAAAGGTAAAGTGCCTGTTTGAGCAGATAAGGTGGATATAAGGGAGGGAAGAAGGTTGTCTGATGCAACGTGTGTGTGTGTGTGTGTGTGTGTGTGTGTGTGTGTGTGTGTGTGTGTGTGTGTGTGTGTGTGTGTGTGTGTGTGTGTGTGTGTGTG